>CAUYUJ010016502.1:40000-97500 GCA_963575745.1 Prorocentrum cordatum | reverse complement strand
AGTAGTAGAAGTAGTAGTAGTAGTAGTAGTAGTAGCAGTAGTAGTAGTATTCGTAGTATTCGTAGTATTCGTAGTAGTAGTAGTAGTAGTAGGCGTAGTAGTAGTAGTAGTAGTAGTAGTAGTAGTAGTAGAAGTAGTAGCCGTCGTCCAGCAGTAAGAGTAGTGGTAGTAGCAGTAGTAGTAGAAGTAGTAGTAGTAGTAGTAGTCGTAGTAGTAGTCGTAGTATTGGTAGTGGTAGTTGTAGTCTTAGTCGTAGTAGTTGTAGTAGTAGTAGTAGTAGTAGTAGTAGTAGTAGGAGTAGTAGTAGTCGTAGTCGTAGTCGTAGTAATAGCGCAAGCAGTAGCAGTGGCATGACAAGTATTAGTAGTAGTAGTAGTAGTAGTAGTAGTAGCAGCAGTAGTAGTAGTAGTCGTCCGAGTAGTCTTAATCGAAGCAGTAGTAGTAGTCGTCGTCGTCGTCGTAGTAGTAGTAGTAGTAGTAGTAGTAGAGTAGGAGTAGGAAGTAGTAGTAGTAGTAGTAGTAGTAGTAGTAGTAGTAGTAGTAGCAATAGTCGTAGTAAGTAGTAGTAGCCGCTTCAGAGGTAGCAGTGGTATCGTCGTAGTAGTAGTAGTAGTAGTAGTAGTAGTAGTAGTAGTCGTAGAAAGTAGTAGTAGTAGTAATAGTAGTAGTAGTAGTAGTAGTAGTAGTAGTAGTAGTAGTAGTAGTAGTAGTAGTTTCAGTAGTAGTAGTAGTAGCCGTAGTGGTGGTAGTAGTAGTAGTAGTAGCAGTAGTAGTAGTGGTAGTAGTTAGTAGTAGTGATAGTAGTAGTAGTAGTAGTAGCAGCAGTAGTAGTAGTAGTAGCAGTAATAGTCGTAGTAGTAGTAGTAGTAGTAGTAGTAGTAGTAGTAGTAGTAGTAGTAGTAGTAGTAGTAGTAGTAGTAGTAGTAGTTGTTGAACATTATTTATTCTAAAGAATAATTATTGTTGGGCCCCCTGGTGCGCGCCCCCCCTGCGCCGCCTAGGCCGCAGCTACATTTCCATCATTTTCGTGAGGAAGCCTCAGAAAAGAGGGTGTGTACAGGATCCGGTTGTTTTGTTGTAATCCGCTTTCCCTTGCAAAAAAACAATAGAAAATGACATTTCTTGTTCTAATATAATCAAATTTCAAGAATCCCTTGCAAAAAAATAAGGTAAAGTGGACATTCGCGCGCGCAAGACGAAATCCTTCCAAAACCTTTAGTGTTCGCAACGATTTTAACATAAACACATCAAAAAAACAATGGTTTTTCAACAAAAAAATGTCAAAATCTCATCCCGCGCGCTCTTGCGGATTCGTAGGAAACCCAACACTTTTTTAAACATTTCTGTCAAACGGGCTTTTGCGAACAACTTTTTCACGTGCTTCGAACTTCTCCAACAACGGTTGCGCACCTGCCAGGGCCATCATCCCTGTCAAAAAATACCATGCGGGACACATTCGTTTTTTCTTCGCGCGCGCACGCCGTCGTCGTCGGCCGCGGGGCCCTGAATAGTAGCCACGGTCGTCCGCATGCCACGAAGTGAAGTGTCCGAACGTCATAGGGCGGGAAGCTGGGTGTGGGTGGTGGCGAAGAGTCGTTTGGAAATTGGTAGAGCTTGAACCGGCCCCCCCACAAAGTGGGGGTATTGCCCGCCTCCTATGAAAACCCTGGCACTGGTGAGAACGGAGTGTCCCCACGTGCTAGTAATTGTTGTTGTTGTTGGTGTTGTTGTTGTTGTTGTAGTAGTAGTAGTAGTAGTAGTAGTAGTGAGAATAATAGCCGTAGCAGTCGCAGTAGTAGTCGTAGTGTTAGTAGTACTAGCAGCAGTAATACTAGTACTAGTACTAGTACTAGTACTAGCACTAGTACTAGTACTAGTACTAGTACCTAGTACTAACACTAGTGGTAGTCGTCGTCGTCGTCGTCGTCCTAGTGTAGGGAGGGAAAAAGGAGGGGGGAGGAGGGAAGGAGAAGGAGGAAATGAGCAGGGAAAGAGGGAGGACGAGGAGTGCCATGGTATGGGGAGAAGGTGGGAGGCGATGGAGTGGGGAGGACTCCGGAGGAGCGCCGAGGAGTGCAATGGAGTGGGGAGGGACGGAGAAGAGGAGAGAGTAGGGAGGAGGGTGGAGGAAAGAGGGAGAGCGAGGGAGGAATGATGAGGAGGCAGTTAGGAGGAGTGCCATGTAATGGGGAGGCGGAGCGAGTAGTGCAATGGAGTGGGGAGAACTCTAGAGGAGTGGGGAGGAACGCCGAAAAGCAAGATGGAGGGAGGAGTTTCGAGGACTGGGGGGGGATGCCGAGGAGTGCGGTGAAGTGCGGAAAAAGTACAGAGGAGTGGGGAGGAGTGCGGAGAGGGGGAAGAAATGGACTGAAGTGCGGAGGAGTGCCGCGGAGTGCGATGGAATGCGGAGGAACGGGAGGTTTTGGAGGGCTCCTTGGAGGCCTCTGGAGGGTTCCTTGGAGGGGTCCTTGGAGCCCCGGAGGCCTTGGAGAGCCCAAGAGGCTCTTCGGCTGCTCCAAGAGGCTCTTCGGAGAGCCCAAGAGGCTCTTCGGCGGCTCCAGGAGGCTCTTCGGCGGCCCCCAGAGGCTCTTCCGAGAGGAGGCTCTTCGGTGAAGGGGGTGGGGGAGGAGGCTCTTTGGAGACTCCCCCCCCCTTCACCGTGCTCGTTGATTAATGCCCTCCGGAGGAAACCTGGCCATACTACGACCCATCGGGCCGCACCAACAACCAACGGGCAACAGTAACACCTTATCTCGGGCCCCCCCCCTCCCAGAAGAAGAGGTGTCGAGGCTTGACACTCGAATGCGAGAAGTGTGAAAGTCCGCGTACGCGGACGGTCAGAGCCAGCCTCTCAGAGAGTAGGCCCGCAAATCGACGGGCATATTGTGAAGGTTGATTGGTGGTGTACAGTTTGAGCTTGGGACCCCTCTTCGAACCTGGGAAGTAGCAGTAGTAGTAGTAGTAGTAGTAGTAGTAGTAGTAGTAGTAGTAGTAGTAGTAGTAGTGGTAGTGGTAGTGGTAGTGGTAGTGGTACTGGTAGTAGTAGTAGTAGTAGTAGTAGTAGTAGTAGTAGTAGTAGTAGTAGTAGTAGTAGTAGTAGTAGTAGTAGTGGTAGTAGTAGGAGTCGTAGTCGTAGTAGGAGTCGAGTCGTTAGTCGTAGTCGTTAGTCGTAGTCGTAGTCACGTAGTTAGTAGTAAGTAGTAGTAGTAGTAGTAGTAGTCAGTAGTAGTAGTAGTTAGTAGTAGTAGGAGTAGTTAGTTAGTAGTAGTAGTTAGTAGTAGTAGTGTGGTAGTAGTGGTAGAGGTAGAGGTAGTGGTAGTGGTAGCAATAGTAGTAGAAGTAGTAGTAGTAGTGGTAGTAGCAGTAATAACAGTAGTAGTAGTAGTAGTAGTAGTACTACTACTACTACTACTACTAGTGATAGTGGTAGTTGCAGTGGTAGTTGTAGTAGTTGTAGTAGTTGTAGTAGTGGTGTGGTAGTAGTAGTAGTAGTAGTTAGTAGTAGTAGTAGTTAGTAGTAGTTAGTGATAGTAGTAGTGGTAGTAGTAGCATAGTAGGAGTAGTAGTAGTAGTAGTAGTAGTAGGAATAGTAGCACTTAGTTGTCGTAGCAGTAGTCGTAGTAGTCGTTATTAGTAGTAGTAGTAAGTGGCAGGGGCACGGAATTTGGTACATTGCAGTGGTTGGAGAGATTTAGTCGTAGCTAATGGTAGGTATCTCTAAGTCAGTAGGTCAGTAGTTAGTTGAGTAGTAGTACAGCAGAACAGTGAGTAGTAGTAGTAGTCGTAGTAGTAGCAGTAGTAGTAGCAGTAGTAGTAGCAGTAGTAGTAGAGGTAGGTAGAGCAGTAGCAGTAGCAGTAGTAGTAGTAGTAGTAGTAGTAGTCGTAGAAGAAGAAGAAGTAGTGGTAGCAGTAGTAGTAGTGGTGGTAGTAGTAGTAGCAGTAGTAGAAGTAGTCGTAGTCGTAGTCGTAATCGTAGTCGTAGTCGTATTCGTACTCGTAGTAGTCGTAGTAGTAGTAGTAGTAGTAGTATTAGTAGTAGTAGTAGTAGTAGTAGTAGTCGTAGTCGTAGTAGTAGTACAAGTAGTAGTCGTAGTAGTAGTAGTAGCAGCAGTAGTAGTAGTCGTAGTAGTAGTCGTAGTAGTGGTAGTACTAGTCGTAGTAGTAGGTGTAGTCGTAGTCGTAGTCGTAGCCGTAGTAGTAGTGGTAGTAGTAGTAGTAGTAGTAGTAGTAGTAGTACTAGTAAGAGAAGTAGAAGTAGAAGTATAAGTAGAATAGTAGTGGTAGGGGTAGTAGTAGTAGTAGTAGTAGTAGTAGTAGTAGTCGTAGTAGTAGTAGTAGTGGTAGTAGTAGTAGTAGTAGTAGTAGTCTAGTAGTAATAGTAGTCGTTTAGTAGTAGTAGTAAGTCGTCGTAGTAGTAGTAGTAGTAGTAGCCGTAATAGTAATTCGTAATAATAGTACAAGTGAGTAGTGGTAGTAGTCGAGTAGTAGTATTTTTTTTTGTAGTAGAAGTAGAAGTAGTAGTAGTAGCAGTAGTCGTAGTAGTAGTCGTAGTAGTAGTAGTAGTAGTAGTAGTAGTAGTAGTAGTAGTAGTAGTAGTCGTAGTCGTAGTAGTCGTAGTAGTAGCAGTAGCAGTAGCAGGTACAGTAGTCGAACTAGCAGTAGTAGCAGTAGCAGTACAAGGAGAAACATAATCAATAGTGGTAGTAGTCGTCGTAGTAGTAGTAGACGTAGTAGTAGCAGTCGGAGTAGTAGTGGCAGTAGTGACAGTGGTAATCGTAGTAGTAGTAGTAGTAGTAGTAGCAGTAGTAGTAGTAGTAGTAGTAGCAGCAGTAGTAGTAGTAGTAGTAGTAGTCGTAGTAGTAGCAGTAGGAGTAGTAGTCGTAGTAGTAGTAGTAGTAGTAGTAGTAGTAGTAGTGGCCGCAGCAGTAGTAGTAGTAGTAGTAGTAGCAGTAGTAGTAGTAGTAGTAGCAGTAGTAGTAGTAGTAGTGTAGTAGTCGTAAAACGTCGTAGTAGTAGGTCGTAGGTAGTAAAAATAATAAATAAAAAAAACAGTAGCAGTAGCAGTAGTAGTAGTAATAGTAGTTATTAGTAGTAGTAGTAGCAGTAGTAGTAGTTATAAGTAGTTAGTAGTCGTAGTCGTAGTCGTAGTATAGTAGTGAGTAGTGAGTAGCAGTAGTAGTAGTAGTAGTAGTGTAGTGGTTAGTAGTAGTAGTAGTAAGTAGTAGTAGTAGTGAGTAGTGGTAGTAGTTAAGTAAGTAGTAGTAGTAGCGTGGTAGCAGTAGTAGTAGTCAGTAGTAGAGTAGCCATAGCAGAGTTAGTAGCAGTAGTAGTAATATAGTCGTAGTAGTAGTAGTCGTAGTCGTAGTCGTAGTAGTAGTAGTAGTAGTTAGTAGTAGTAGTAGTGGTGGTAGAAAGAAGTCGTAGTAGTCGTAGTCGTAGTCGTTGTCGTAGCAGTCGTAGTAGTGCTAGTAGTAGTAGTAGTAGTAGTAGAAGTAGTAGTAGTAATAATAATACGTAGTAGTAGTGGTAGTACTAGTAGTAGTAGTAGTAGTAGTAGTGATAGTAGTAGTGATAGTAGTAGCAGGAGTAGTAGTAGTAGTAGTAGTAGGAATAGTAGCACTAGATGTCGTAGCAGTAGTCGTAGTAGTCGTAGTAGTCGTAGTCGTAGTCGTAGTCGTAGTCGTAGTAGTAGTAGTAGTAGTAGTAGTAGTAGTAGTATCAGTAGTAGTAGTAGTAGTAGTAGTAGTAGTAGTAGTAGTAGTAGTAGTAGTAGTAGTAGTAGTGGTAGTAGTCGTAGCATTAGTAGCATTAGTAGCAGTAGCACTCGTAGTAGTAGTAATAGTAGTAGTAGTAGTAGTAGCAGCAGCAGTATGCACAAGCACATGGGCAATCGAGGTCGTAGTAGTAGTAGCAGTAGTAGTAGTAGTAGTAGTAGAGGTAGTAGGTAGTAGCAGTAGCAGTAGGCGTAGTAGTTAGTAATAGTAGTAGTAGTAGTAGTGGTAGTAGTAGTAGTAGTAGTAGTAGTAGTAGTAGTAGTAGTAGTAGTAATAGTCATGGTAGTCGTAGTAGGTAGTAGTAGTAGTAGTAGTAGTAGTAGTAGTAGTAGTAGTAGTAGTAGTAGTAGTAGTAGTAGTAGTAGTCGTAGTCGTAGTCGTAGTAGTAGCAGCAGCAGCAGCAGTAGTAGTAGCAGTAGTAGTACGATGAGGTTGATGAGGAAGGGGTGAGGAAGAGGAGGAGAAGGGGGAGGACGAGGAGAAGGCGGAGGAGGACGGGGAGGAGGAGGAGGAAGAGGAGGAGGAGGAGGAGGAGGAGGAGGAGAAAGAGTTGGAGGAGGGAGGAGGAGGAGGAAGAGCTGGAGGAGGAGGCTTTTTTTTGACTGCACTTAGCTCGTTGCAAGTAGCTTGAGCGGGGCGGCCGCAGGTCTGCTAGGCGGCAGACAGAGCCCGCCTAGCGGGCACTACAAAGGATCTCCGCTCCTGGTCCGTCCGCAAGCAAAAGCGATTCTTCGCCATTGGACCTGCATGTTGGGCGGGGGAGGTATTGGCACCGAAGGGGAGGGAGGGAGAATAAGAGGAAGAGAAGGGATCGGTGCCGTGCGAGAGTCACTAAGCGCGCCAGCTAGGCGTTGCCCTATGCGGGCAGCGCTGAAAGACCGAAGAGCAGCACAGCTGGCCTCAGGAACGGCCACCTGGGAGCATGGCTTAGCCATGGATATGAGCGGGATGAGTAGGAAGAGGGCCAAAATGGCAGCGCCGCGCTGTAAGGCGGCCGTGTCGGAGCGGACCAGGAGGGAGAGGCTGGCATTGCCACCTAGAGACCTAGGAAGCCCCATCGGAAACGCACGTGACCGGTAAGGGGGGCAGGTAGGAGAACGCCTGTGCTGTACTTGGCCGTGGTAAGAGGGGGAGGGAGGAACTCGAGGGAAGGAGAAGTAGTATCTTGCACAGCCAAGAAGCACTAAGGCGCGGTAGCTGTCCGCAGAGGTGCGCACCTCTGATGGGCAGCGTTAGCCGAGAGATACTCGGCATGAGGGAGGTGCTGAGGCAGCATCTATTCGCGATACGAAGGGAGGGAAAGTATGAAGGTAAGGGAGAGGGATGGGATGCTGCCCTCAGCGCACAGCGTACTGCTGTGCTGCCAGGCCCCAAATGTAGCTGCACTAGCGCGGCGGTATATATAAGAGTACTGGTGCTGGCGTGCCGCCTACATCAGTGCTTCCCGGCATGGGCGGCCGTGCCCATGGGGGTCTAGAGACTAGTAGGGCCTGCGGCTTATCTGGGCATCGTCCCAGGAGCAAGTGGCTATCGCCTGCAGGCGAGCGCAGGCCGCGTGGCCAGCGGGGTGTGTGAAAGGAGGAGGCTAAAAGAGGAAGGAGCGGGGTCCCCGAAGGCACTTGGCTGCGCGGGGCCACTTGCTTGCCGCAGCCTAGACTCAGCCGTGGCGAGTCAGCGAATTGAGCTGTGAGCGTTGAGCCTAGCGCTCTTCTGGTAGCGGGGCTGCTAAAAAGTGTCGCGTTGGCCGCACTCGTGCGGCGGAGAGGTGTGAGGCTAGAGACTGGTGTTGGCTAGCCGCCTGCATTAGTCTGTCCCTGCATGTGGCGGAGGTGCCAGCAGGGGTCTATTAGGCTAGACTGGTAGCGGTGAGACAATATGGACGTGCCCCGTGAAAGTGTACGGCCACGGCGGAGCCTGTCAGCTCTCGAACACCCTCGATGATCGAACTCTCACAGAGGGGGTCGAGGAGCGCAGGCGCCCCTACAAGAAGGCTCAGAACCCGCGCGTGGCGGTGGGCGACTCTTGCAGCGGGCCCTTGGGATGGGGCTGAATGATGATAGAACTGAAGGGCCCGCTGCAACGGGACTGCGGGACGGCTCAGCCGACCTTAAATTGGAGCGGCACGGCTCCCCAGCGCTTAGAAATATTCGGCTCGTGTGGCTGGCTAGGGCTGTCTAGGTGGTGGGCAGCCGAGGTGAACAGAGACTAGGGTATTAGGCTAGCCCACCACCTATGAGGGCGCATTATAGGTTGCGCCGAGGTCGCCCGTGTCGACCTGGGATGGCGCCGACTGGGAGGCAGCACGCACTACGGCCCGCTCAGGTTCCGAAGGGCGACGCGTTGGACGGCTGCTCGGCGGCCGCGCGGGCGGCCGCGGCCGCCGCCGCTTGCGCCTGGGCCTCCTGTGCGGCGGCCTGCTGCTGGTTGAAGTGGTCCAGCAGCATGGTCTCGACCTCTGCGATGGTCGCCAAGCCTGGAGCCTCTATCCACTCCCAATCCCAAGTTTCGACGACCTGGCCAGCGATGATGTCGACCGACTTGAGCTTCCACACGAACGGGTAGCGCATGCCGTTGGGCATCTTCCACTCGCCCGGGCACGTGGCTGGCCACCATTTTTTGAACACGCGGGTGGCGGCCGTGTACTGGGAGCCCTACCATGCCGAGCCAGACTGCGTATCGCCTGATAGGCCGAAAAGCTCCAGCGCGTTGGGCGGCGCCCTGCCAGGCTCGGCCGCGGCCCCAGGCGGGGGCGAGGTCCCCTCCGTCGCCGCCGTCGCGAACCCGCCCGCAGGAAGCCTGGCCGCCATGGCTGCGTTGCGCGCGCTGAGAGGAGGGGGAGTGCGAAGGGAGCGAAGAGAAATAGCCCAGGAGCCAACGGCCAAATATGAGTGAAACCTAGCTAGCTTATGCGTGCGCCTGGGTGAGGAGGACCCTCCTAATGGGCCGACTGATGCATGCTTGGCCCGGTGCGGAGTCGATAGGGATGAGGATGGTTCCGCTGCGCATGTTGACCCGCAACGAAAGGCAGGTGCGAAAAGGTATGCCCGTGCCGAATAAAATGGGCAGTGCCTCGGTCTCCTGTAGAATGGGGAGGTGAAAATAGCGCGGCCTCTCCACAGAGGATGGCAGCCGGGTCTCCTGCCCGTGAAATTGCTCCATTAGGAGCCCTACATTGGTGGGCAGTGGAGACCAGAGCGGAACATGGCCTGCCGTAATCACTACCAGCCACTGTACGACTGTAGGCGTTGGTGGCACGGCCTCAGCGGGGGCACAGCGGGCGTCGCCGTACTCGAACTGCGGCAGGTGCTGCGCAACTGGGGTCGGCATGGCCCGAGGGGCTAAGGCTCAGGGAGGCGGAGGATACGGGAGAGGTAGGACAATGGGAGGCTAAATGGCCGCACCAGGATCATGGCCTGGAAGTCTATTAGGATGGGGCTGCCAGCCGCTGCATCCTCCAAAAAACGCTGAGGGGTGAAAGAAGGCTGGTCCCAGGCCCCCGTGCGAAGGAGGTCCAGAAAAATCTGGTTGGGCACGTAGGCAGTGACCAAACCGATAACGGGTGAGAAACGGGCAGCATAGGGGCCTTCACCCGCTGCGCAGCGAGGATAAATGTGGAGGAAGTTGGGAGAGTTGGCCTCGCACCAGCGACCATACCACCGCTCGACGGTGTGATTAACGACATCGGGCAAGTCCATGTAGAGCTCGGGGCCTACGGTAGCGCGGGCGTGTGGCCTAGCAGGCGGCCCGCCCTCGAGCTGCCATGTAGCTTGCCACTGGGGCACCGAGGCAGGCTGGTACACGGTGGTAGGAGACAGTAAAAGAGCGCGGCGCCTCGAGCCGCCGCTGAGAAAGCGGAAGACTTGCTGGTGGGCCAGGAGGAGCCGCTCAGCCAAGTGCCCCCAAAAGGGCCAGGCGCTACGAAAGTCTGGTGGCAGAATGCGAAGCAGATCTAGGTGCCTCCCCGGAACCACTTCAGCAGCGGGCATGTCCTCGTCTGCGTCGGCGTTGCCCAGGGTGCTGAGCTCGCGCATCATGGCCTGTGGGGGGGGGGAGCGAAGGAAAAGAAGCTTAGAGAGGGAGAGGAGGGAAGAGGTAGGCCTGGGCTGAATGACCAGCTGCATGGCGTAAGTTTAACGCCTGGCGGCATCGCCTCCTTCATGAGGCTTGCGCGGCCGCCTGGGCGAGAGGCGCTGTCCGCAATGCGAGAGGCCTTCGCCTTCTCGTAGCTGAAGCTTGAGGCGCTCTCTGTGCATCCTGTCGATACGGAGCTGCTCCTGCCTATGCTCTTCTTTGAGCTGGGCAATTCTATCCTCATGCGCCTTGAGGACTGCACTGCGCTGCTCGACCGATGCTGCGTCTGGCGCTTCGGCAGGCGAGCGCGAGCGCGGAGCCGCATGGGCGGCGCGGTGAGACTTGCGAGCCTTCTGATGCCGCGGAGGAGGAGAGGCTGAAGGCGAGGCCGAGCCGTGGGATTCCTGCGGGCTGCTTTGAGCCTCGGCTGGTTCTCGGCGCCGTTGCGCAGGCTGCTTGAGTGCACTCTTGCGCGGCTCCGTGCGTCGGCGCGAATTGTAGGCCACCCTGGGGGCTTTGGCCGTGAACTCGTCTGCAAAGGAGACCTGCTTGCGCTTGCGAGTGGCAAAGGCGCGGGGCGCAGCTGGCTGGTCGGCTGGCTCCGGGGAATCCTGCGGGGGAAATGGGGGAGAGACAGAGGAGTATGAGGCGTCGTCTACCTGCGCAAGCCTTCTAGGAAACGCTGGCGGGCTGGAGGCCCTGCGCGGCTGGCTCCTGCGGGGTGAGGCAACTTGGCGAGATTCGCGCGGAGGTGAAGGCGGAGGACGCGCTGTACGGGGTGGTGAAAAAGGAGAAGGGGCCTGGCCGATCCAGCCTCCCGGAATGGTGGCTTTGACCTGCACCATGGGCTGATCTGGGGGCGGCAAGGGAGGCAAGGCGCGCGGAGGAGGCGGAGGATGAAAGGTGGCTCCATAGATGTGCCTGCCGTGCCCTATAGGGGGGCCGTTGAAATCGCCAGGCGGCCGCGGGGGACCCGAGGCTGAGGGAGCGCTGGACAAAGAGCGCTGCACTGCTTTGACTACCTGGGCGAACTGGACAGGTGAGAGCAGGGGGGGAGGAGCTGAGGCTGAGCGAAAGTGGCCCGGTGGCGGGTGCCTGGGTCTGGCCTCGCGAGGCACCAGCACCCACGGCCGTCGGGACATGAGCCGCCTACCTAAATGTCGAAGATGTCGGCGTTGAAGTCCTGCGGGGCGGGCGAAGCGGGATGCCACATGTCAGAGAAGGTAATGCCAGTGAGCGGGACGGGGCGCGCCGCTTGCCGGGCGCGCTCGGCCCTGATTTGTTTGGCCCGGTCCCGATTGCGCTGGATGCGCCTTTTCTGATCCAGAGTTAGAGAGGGAGAGGGCGGCGGCGGAGGGAGAGTGGAGGGAAAAATGGGGGCTGTGCCCAAAAAGTGCGTGGCCTCTTGTTCCGCCTCCGAGTCCTGATCGGCAGGGTCTAGCGGCTCGGGAGCCTCCGACGGGAGGTCGCTATGGCGCAGCGGCTCGGAGGGCCTGGTCGGAGCCAAAAGCCTGCGGAAGCGATCCAGCTCCCCATCTACTTTAGCTCGGGTGCGAGGGGCGGAGGGATCAGCGAAGTCAGGGCCTAGCCAAAAGTCGCTAGTCATAGATGCGGAGAAACGGAGGAGCGGGGCCAGAATGGCAGGGTCCGTCTGGGGAGGAAGGTCCTGTGGGTCTTCAACAAATGGCAAAATGACGTCCTGGCATATGGCCTGGGCGAGGCATTCGCAAAGGGCAGAGGGATAGGTCTTTTTGTCTGCCGTGAAAAAGCGGCCATTCTCGTCCTTGCCTAAGAGTGTGCGATGCGTCCCCCGTGGGTGCGTGCACTTGGCCCCTTGGGGGCGGTTGAGTAGGAGCTCGGGGAGAGAGGGAAGGCGGAGCGATAGCAAGCGCGTGGGGGCCTTGCCGAATTCGCTGGGAGGACGGCAAGACGGCTGAAACATGCACTGGTCGAAGTCCGTGGTGCGGACAGCCGGGGCAGCAGCCAAGGCCATTAGGGGCCTCCATATCCAGCTGGGCTGCGCTCTGGGTTCCCAGTGCGCGGGGCATGGATGTTCCATCCAGGCCGAGGTACCCATGTCTAGGTGCGCGGCAAATAGGAGGACCAACGAAGCGAGAAGCAAGTTGGCTATCTGCAGTTGGCGAGATTGCTTGGGCGTAGCGTTGGGGATGCCCCAGTAATGGTCGATAGTGCGCAACGGCGGGGGTCCGTTGGGTTTCCAGCGGGCCGCGCAAAACGTTTCGCAAGGCGGGCCGCCACCTCAAACAACCACTCTGCCGGCATAAATGTGGTGCTGCCAGAGCTTAATGGTCTCCGACTTAGTGAGATCGCCTGTGTCGGGGTCGATGGCAATGTCGACCGACAGTATGTGGACCTCAAGCGAGGGAGTGGGCGCGAGTGATTCCAGATGGTGCTGGATATCCCCTTCGCGCCTGCGGCCAGAAAAGAGGTTGAGAATAAAGATTTCCTTACGCCTGATGCGCGCTGGAATGTCATTGGTCGCTAGACCGGTGTAATCTTGCGGCTGAAATGGCCATTCAGGCAGCGCAGGGAGAGGAGGAGGCTGCGGCGGAGGCACGTCGACGGGAAAGAGCAATGAGACGGCTGCTGGGTCTAGCGCGTAGTCGGTAACTGCCATGATGGCACGAGCGTCCGCTTGCGATAGGTGCTTAGCAAAGTCCCGATAGTGCTGGGTGGTAGCGCGCTTGGCACGATGTGTCGGTAATGCTACACGCCAGCGTCCTACGCCTGATTTCACTTGGAGCTTGGCATTTTCGCAACGTTGCATGGCAAGCGAGGCGATTTGCTCCTGTGGAAGGCGCTGGGCATGACAGAGAAGATAGAGAGCACAGATGAAGGAGTCGAAGCAGAGATGCTGCATGAGACTGGCACGGGAGCCAAAAGGGAGGCTGCAGGCAGGGCAAACCGCGGTGTCGGGTACCAGGCCTTTGACCCGGTGGGACAAGGTCCAGTGCACCTGGGCAACATGCTGTTTGAGCCCCCGAAATTTAAGAAATGTGCGCGGGCACCATGGGCAGGTGAGCACAGATGGGTAGTGCGCTGCCAGGCGTTGCTGCTCGATCGGATGCTGTACATGGTCCGTCAGCAGGGGGATCCCGCAGGGCACGGAAATGGCAAAAAAGTGCTTGGCGGCGGCCTCGGCGAGTGCTACGCGTGCGAAATGCTGGGCCCCAGCTGTAAGGGCATTGCGAACTCGACGCTTCCATCCGCTGGGGGATTGGAGGGCAAGGGCCTCCCATTGGTCCAGGTGAGTAACTGGCGAGGGCATTTGAGCTAGATTGGCGGAAAAGTCGCCCAGCCATTGCAAGTCCTTCTGTACCAGAGCGAGCCATGAGTCTGGGACGTCTGCGGCGAGCGTGGCAAGGAGGGAGATGAGGTGCGGAGGTCCCGTGCGGAGGAGCCGGCCAAAGAGGCGCAGACGCATTGCACTAAATATCTGCGGTAGGGGGGGTCTGCAGACCTTGGCCAAGACAAAGGAGTCACGCTCTGCAGTGCTGTCGCACCTTGGGAGGTGGAGCAAGCGTCTGTACATTCGCGTGAGGAGGAGAGAGGAGGAGGAGGGAGGAGGGAGGAGGGATGAGAGGAGGAGGAGGAGGGAGGAGGAGGAGAGGAGGAGGAGGCGGAGGAGGAGGAGGGTGTCTGTGTGGTGTTCCCTCCTGGCTGTAATGACTATCTTCTTGACCTGCTGCTGGGCGTGCGGCGGGCGGCCCCCCGGCGACCCGCCCTGTGCCGGGGCAGACGGCGAGCGCCGTGCCGCTCCGCCTCGCGTGACCACGAGACTGGGACCGGCTTGGGACGGTGCCTCCTCCTCCTCCTCCTCCTCCCCCTCCTCCGCCTCCTCCTCCTCCTCCTCCTCCCCCTCCTCCCCTCCTCCCCCCCCTCCTCCTTCTCCTCCTCCTCCTCCTCCTCCTCCACCCCCCTCCTCCCCCTACCTTCCCCTCCTCCCTCCTCCCCTCCTCCTCTCCACTCCTCTCCCCTCCTCCTCCTCCTCCCTCCTCCTCCTTCTCCTCCTCCTCCTCCTCCACTCCTCCTCCTCCTCCTCCTCCTCCTCCTCCTCCTCCTCCTGCTCCTGCTCCTCCTCCTCCTCTCCTCCCTCCTCCTCCTCCTCCTCCCTCCTCCTCTCCTCCTCCTCCCCCTCCCTCCCCTCCTCCCCCCCCTCCTCCTCCTCCTCCTCCGATCCCCGGGGACCGGGATGAGGTCAATGTCTCACGCCGAGGCGCGGTGGGCCAGAACTTGTGGCACGACATGGCAACCAGAAGTTCCTGACGGTGCGAACGCGTTTGCCAAGCAGTGTGTTCTGGCATTCAGCGAGGCTCCCCTAATGGGGTCGCCTGCAGCACGCTGAAAGGCAACAAACATGTGAGACCTGACTCTTCCGAAGCTACGTGCAAGTGGAAGGATTGCCAATTCAACAGAGCCCACTTCGACTGCGCACCAGTGCCGCCCAAACCTACAAAGTCGATCCCCAAAATCAGAAACGGCAAAAAACGAACACGGTGACCGACAAACAACTCGAGAGGGATATGCCGGCCGCGCGCGTGAGCCTGGGGAGGGGGCGGGGGTCGCCTCTTGAACTCGAGCTCAAGCTCCTCGCTGCAGAGGCTCACCACGCGGTACTTGGACACCTCCAGGGAAGGCCCCTATCGAGGCCCGAGGAGTGGGAGGCGGGGTGAGGCCATCTTGGAGGCCCCTGCGGCCGTGCAAACTTGTGGGTCTGGCCTCCCCGAGCCCGTCCTGGAGAGCCTCTTGGAGCATGCTTGGCCGACTTGAGGCCATCCTAGGTCGCACTGGCGCTATCTTGGCCTGTGCTTGAAGCGACTGGGGCGAGCTCGGAGATGTCTCGGACAATCTGGGGCCGTCAGGAGGAGGAGTCCCACCCCTGGGGCAGATCAGTGGCCATCTTAGCAGCCCTGCCGATGAAGCGGGCCACATCAGAGGGAAGTACTGCAAAGCCCTCTCGATTGGCTTCTGCGTGAGGCGGACGATGGTAGCGAAATAGAAAAACGAAACTACGATGGAGAAGGGGAAGGAGGAGGATGAGGAGGAGGAGGAGGAGGAGGGGGGAGGAGGAGGAGGAGGAGGAGGAGGAGGAGGAGGAGGAGAGGAGGAGGAGGAGGAGGAGGGGCTGGAGCTGCAGGGAAGAGCAGACGAGACGCAGAGCTCCGGGCGTGCCGGCAAAATACAAGCGCGGCGGCCGAGGGGCGCCAACGGGCCCCACAGCGCCCCAGAAAAGCACAGCCCGCGATGAGAAGCTGCGTGGAGGGGGGGACGTCTCGAAAAAGGCACAAAGACGTGGCGACGAGGTCGCCCCACGAGGGCCAACAGAAGGCATCAAGAGGGCCTCCAATAACCTCGGGCATCGAGCATCGCTCCTCTAACCTAGGGGTGCCCATGTGGGAGTCAGGGGCAGGAGCAAACAACAACGACAACAACATCAACAACAATAGCACCAACAACCACAACCACAACAACAACAACAACAACAACAACCATCACCACCACAACCACAACCACAACCACAACCACAACCACAACCACGATAACAACAACAATCATATGACCTTCATGCGTGATGTTTCCTTTCCAGACGAAGCATGCGACCATCATGATACCCATCCCCATCATGGGGGATTATTGTTCTATAGCGGGGTCCGTTATTTCCATTCCCAGATCTCCCGCCGAATGAGGTCTTGCAAACACCTCCTCCGAGGAATTTCAACATATCCCGCCTCGAAAACGCATGCCCGCGCCTTGCTGCGCCGATGCGAAACCGCCAGTGGAGCCCCAGCCAAGGGTAAAGCACAAGGAAGTATCGAGCGACAGGATTGCATTGGTGGGGATGGGGGCTGTCGGCGGCGAGGCAAGAACCTGGCCCCGAATAGAAAGGGGGGGAAGTCTCGAGCAGGGCCGCTGTTGTTGCCGGGAGTGGCGCCAATTCTGAAGAGAGCAGGGCGTTAGTCCAGCGTAAAACAAAACGAAGTCTCGAGCGGGAACGCTGGTTTTGTTGGGACGGCGGTTGTCGGCGGCGAGGAGGAACACCGCATTGAGTAAGAAGGGAGGAACTCTCGAGCGGGAGCCATGGTTTTGTCGGGACGGGGGCTGTCGGCGGCGAGGAACAGCACCCTCCTGAGGAAAAAACAAAAAAAAAGCCTCGAGCGGGCGCGTTGTTCTTGCTGGGAGCGGCGCCAATTCAATAGAGAGTAGGGCGCCAGTCCAGCGTAAAACAGGAGGAAGTCTCGGGCGGGAGCGCTGGTTTGTTGGGACGGCGGTTTTCGGCGGCGAGGAGGAGCACCACCTTGAGTAAGAAAGGGAGGAAGTCTCGAGCGGGAGCGTTGTTGTTGTTGGGGGCTGCGCCGATGAGAGAAGGAGTAGCGCGCCAGTCCAAGGTAAAACGGGAGGAACTCTGGAGCGCTAGCGCTGGTTTGTTGGGACAGCGGCTTTCGGCGGCGAGCAAGAGCACCAGCCCTGAGGAAAAAATGAGGAAGTCTCGAGCGGGAGCGTTGTTGTTGGTGGGCTGGTTCTGGCGCCCCCCAAACCGCTCGAGCGTGAGCCTCATTTTCCATACAAGCATACAAGTGTAGCCAGCGCCAAGGCGAGAGCGCCAAAGCGCCTGGGGGGTCCAACAATAAATAAGTGCTTAGTATTTAACACAACAGCAGCAGCAACAACAACAGCAGCAACAGCAGCAATTACAACAACAACAACAACAACAACAACAACAACATAAGCAGCAGCAACAACAATCAGCTTAAACATGTTCGCTCTTATCTGCTTGAGTGTCATTCAACGTGTATTTAGCAAACCCTCGATACCCGCCCTCTTCGTCTTCGATCGTACCCTCTTTGAGGGGTATATCTTTCTTCCCTGCAGGCCGGGCCCCGGCAAGCGGCGGGGCTGCCGCGGACCGTCGGCCTGGCCAGCGGCAACGCTGACCGGCGGCAGCCCGACCCCAAGAAGGACGGACAGGGGACCGACCACGACGACGACGACGACGACGACGACGACGACGACGACAACGACGATGACGATGACGACGACGACGAGAGAAAGCGAGAGCGAGAGCGAGAGCGAGAGCGACAGCGGGGCCACGAAGGGCAGTGATGGGGCCACGAAGGGCAGCAAGGGGACCACGAATGGCGACAACGGGGCCGCGAAGGGCATGCGTATGGGGCCACGAAGGGCGCGAACGAGCGGGGGCCACGAAGGGCAGAGAATGCGGGGCCACAGAGGGCAACGACGGGGCCACTGAGGGTAGCAACGGGGCCACGTAGGGCAGCGAGGGGGCCACGAAGGGCGACAGCGGAGCCACGAAGAGAATGCATATGCTGCCACGACGGGCGCGAACGAGCGGGGGCCACAAAGGGCATACGTAGATTGGGTCGCAGAGGGCAAGGACGGGGCCACTGAGGGCAGCAACGGGGCCACGAAGGGCAGCGAGGGGGCCACAAAGGGCGACAGCGGGGCCACAAAGCACACGCATGCGGGGCCACGACGGGCACGAACGAGCGGGGGCCACAAAGGGCATACATATATAGGGCCACGACGGGCAGCGAGGGGGCCAGGAAGGGCCGCAACGGGTCCATGAAGGGCTGCAACGGGGCCACGAAGGGCAGTGATGGGACCACGAAGGGCAGCAAGGGGACCACGAAGGGCATGTGTATGGGGCCACGAAGGGCGCGATCGAGCGGGGGCCACGAAGGGCAGAGAATGCGGGGCCACAGAGGGCAACGACGGGGCCACTGAGGGTAGCAACGGGGCCACGTAGGGCAGCGAGGGGGTCACGAAGGGCGACAGCGCAGCCACGAAGAGTATGCATATGCGGCCACGACGGGCGCGAACGAGCGGGGGCCACAAAGGGCATACGTAGATTGGGCCGCAGGGGGCAAGGACGGGCCACGAATGGCTGCAACGGGGCCACGAAGTGCAGCGAGGGGGCCACGAAGGGCAGCGAGGGGGCCACGAAAGGCAGCGAGGGGGCCACGAAGGGCTGCGAGGGGGGCACGAAGGGCTGCGAACGGGGCCACAAAGGGCAGCGAGGGGGCCACGAGGCCACCAAGGGCTGCAACGGGGCCACGAAGGGCTGCAACGGGGCCACGAAGGGCAGCTATGAGGCCACGAAGGGGGCCACGAAGGGCAGCGAGATCCCGATTCCTAAGCTGTGAGGGAGTCCTAGGCGTGAGCGCGACTCCTGGGTGCCTGAGTATCAGGAGCGCGGCGCTTGAGTAAATTGCGGGGGATTCCAACGCAAGATTGCGATTCTTGATTAGTCGCAAGAAACTCTCCAGCGAGAGCGTGACTCCAGAACGCCGAGAGAGCGATTCCTGAATAAATCGTAAGGACGTCCCAAGCGGGAGCGTGATTCCTGACTAAAATGCGAGGAATTCTCAGGCGGGAGCGGGTCCTGGCCAAAGTGTGAAAAAGTCTCCAGCGGGAGCCGTTGTTGTTGTAGCCCTGGGGCCAGGGGCACAGATTGACCCGTATGACCTTCCCTGATAGAACACAGGGTACGAGCCCCGGGGGAAGCACTTCAATTGACAAAAAAAAAAAAAAAAAAAAAAAAACTATGGTCACTGAAGGGGGGGCAACAATGATTATTTTCAATAGTGCGAACTCAACAAGCACCACCACCACCACCACCACCACCACCATCACCACCACCACCACCACCACCACCACCACCACCACAACAACAACAACAACAACAATTACTAGCACGTGGGGACACTCCGTTCTCACCAGTGCCCGGGTTTTCATAGGAGGCGGGCAATACCCCCACTTTGTGGGGGGGGCCGGTTCAAGCTCTACCAAATTTCCAAACGACTCTTCGCCACCACCCACACCCAGCTTCCCGCCCTATGACGTTCGGACACTTCACTTCGTGGCATGCGGACGACCGTGGCTACTATTCAGGGCCCCGCGGCCGACGACGACGGCGTGCGCGCGCGAAGAAAAAACGAATGTGTCCCGCATGGTATTATTTGACAGGGATGATGGCCCTGGCAGGTGCGCAACCGTTGTTGCAGAAGTTCGAAGCACGTGAAAAAGTTGCTCGCAAGAGCCCGTTTGACAGAAATGTTGAAAAAGTATTGGGTTTCCTAAGAAATCCGCAAGAGCGCGCGGGATGAATGTTTGAAACTTTTTTTTTGAAAAACCATTGGGTTTTTTCATGTTTTTATGTTAAAATCGCTACGAAAACTAAGGTTTTGGAAGGATTTCATCTTGCGCGCGCGAGTGTGCACTTCGTGTCGTTTTTTGCAAAGGATTCTTGAAGTTTGGTTATGTTAGAACAAGACATGTCATTTTATATTGTTTTTTGACACGGAAAGCGGGCGTCAACAAAACAACCGGATCCGGACTCCCCCGTTTTGCCTGAGACTTCCTCACGAAAATGATGAAAATGTGGCTGCGGCCTCGGCGCGGCGAGGGGGGCGTGCACCAGGGGGCCCAACAATAATTGTTCTTTAGGAGTAATAATATTCAACAACAACAACAACAACAACAACAACAACAACAACAACAACAACAACAACAACAACAACAACAACAACAACAACACACACACAACAAACACAATAACAACAAACACAACAACAACAATAACAACAACAACAACAACAACAACAACAACAACAACAATAGCACCAACAACCACAACAACACCAACAACAACCACAACATCAGTATCATCATCAGCAGCAGCATCATCATCATCACCAACAACAACATCAACAACAACAAGAAAAAAAGCGCCAGCACCAACAGCGCGGGGGTCCAAGAAAGGTCCTCCTGGTGGTCTGGTCCCCCTGCTCCGCGGGGTCCCGCTCGAGACGCCTCCTATCTGCAGCTCCTCCCTCGAGAGGGGGGGTAGAGATCCACCAGCACCGCGGGAGCCCCTCACCAACGCAGACAGGGCCGGGCGGGGGCGCGGCTGAGCCGGGCGCGTCCGACGTGTCTCCATCGGCGGCCGTCACCTCGGGGGGCCGAGAAGCGGCAGCCAAAATGTCGAAAACGATAGCAAACACGCAGACTGACTCGATATGCTCGACGCTCTGGAAATGTTGGTCCTCCTCCTCCTCCTCCTCCTCCTCCTCCTCCTGCTCCTGCTCCTCCTCCTCCTCCTCCTGCTCCTCCTCCTGCTCCTCCTCCTGCGAGCGTGGAGAGAGTCCACATGTTTCAAGCTGATTTCGATTGCTGGCTCGGTTCGTGCACTTCCCGAAGGACACACCCCTCCCATGGTATAAGGCTCCACCAGGGCATGGGGTTGTGGTCCTGTGCGAGCTATGGGATCTTTCGGGGTCGGCACTTGCTTGGGATAGGGGGCCGTGTTCGACTAAACCCACGCCCACCAGGCAATGCCAAGCCAATCACACCACTGGGGGGGGGGGGGGGGGGGGGGCAACCCCCCAAATCTTGTAGCAAGGCTGAGACAGCTCGGAAAGCTCTGACGGGGTCTTCGCAACTCTGTTGGTAGGACTCTACTCCAACTCCAAGCCCCTCCCCCTCCTCCCACTCTGATTGATTAATTTTGAGGGGCTCCTCGAAGGTCATTCAAAACAAAGCTCGCGTGACCTGGTGTCGAAAAGAGACGAGGACCAGAAAAAATGTACCCCTGTTCCTGCCGCTCGGGGGAAGGGACTCCGCCTGGTCACTGCACCCACCTTGCAGACGTGCTGCAGCAAATTTTTACGCGGATTCCTGCCAATACATAAATCCGAAACAGCAAGTGAGAAAAAAAAAAAAAAAATGAATTTCGCATGGGTTTTTTGTTGTCTTCATTCCTGGCCACAAAAATCTGCACGAAATTCAATTCGAAATCCGGAACGACATTCTCCAGGACACTCCGGGCCCATCCGATTGTTTTCCGAACGAGATCCGCTCTGCGATGTTGGCGCCATGAGCCTAGTCCTTCCACCACTGAGCAGCACTCTGGTGGAGTCGCCAAGGCCGAGTGAGGGCCGTCCCCGTTGGCCACGGCAGCTCGCCGCGACGAGAACAGCAAACCTGGGCCTTCTCAACACGGTGGCGCGCCCCAGGCAGGTGCTCCGGCGCGCGAGTGCAGTACAGTGGGGGCCCGACCACAAGGAACCTTCCACAAGAGACTCAACCCTGAGACCCCAGGACGTCCACTGATTTTCGGAACGCCACGCTCCCCATAGCAGAACCATCGGAACCCAAGAAACGCAGGGCACCCTGGAGGCGAGCAGGGTGTGCATTGGCAGGGGCCTCTACTGTAAGACCCGCACCTCGGAGGAAGTACGAGGCAGGGATCCTGCTGGCAGCAGTCGTGGTCGCCCCAGGGTCTGTGTCCAGGGGCGGGAGGAGAGCAGTCCCGCGGAGCGGGGCCCCGAGACCGGGCGGGGGCGCAGCGCGCCTGAAGGCCCTGGACAGGGGGGGGTCCCGAAACTCTTGGCGCGCAGGGGACGTCGCCGGAGGCGGCCACTGCAGAAAGCATGATTCTGCTTCGATAGGGGAACAAAAGGTGGCATAAACATAAAAACTCGGAGGTCCGCACGGATTTCTCGGATCGGCGCTGGGGCCCCCCGGCGGCGCCTCCGGTGCCGCCCCTGGCGCGCTCCGCGCGCCAGGGAGGGGGGTCCAGCGCCGATCCGAGAAATCCGCGCGGAAATCCGAGTTTTCTGTTTATCTCACTTTTTGTTCCCCTATTCGACCTTGGGGGGGGGGCGGGGCTGGCAGATGTTTGGGCTTCTCGCGTGAAGCTCCACGGCTGTGCAGAGCAGGTGGCCATGGCTCGAGGACGGCCGCGGCGACCTCGAGGAGCTCAAGCCAGCCGTTCGGCAGCTTCGGCATCACGGGGCAGAGATATCCGCTGGCCGCCTCGCGGCACGCGGTACTAGCCCACGCATTGCCAAGGAGACTCGCCTGCTCTGCCCACGAGCGGCTGCCTCGAGGAAGAGACTGGCGGGCAGAAACTCCTAGATTCCCCAAGCAATGTTTGCACGTAGGGGCTCTTAGTTCTGCTCGAAGGAACTGGGTCATGTCTTCGGCCTGGCGGCTACATAGCTGTATATATAGATGTGTGTGTATGTGTATGTATGTATGTATGTATGTATGTATGTTTGTATGTATGTATGTATGTATGTATGTATGTGTGTATGTATGTATGTGTATATATGCATGTATGTGTGTATGTGTGTATGTGTGTATGTGTGTATGTATGTATGTATGTTTGTATGTATGTGTGGATGTAAGTAAGTAAGTAAGTATGTATGTATGTATGTATGTATGTATGTATGGTTGTGTGTATGTATGTATGTATGTGTGTGGTATGTATGTGTGTATGTATGTATGTACGTATGTATGTATGTATGTATGTATGTGTATGTATGTATGTATGTATGTGTGCATGCATGCATGCATGCATGCATGCATGTATGTATGTATGTATGTATGTATGTATGTATGTATGTATGTATGTATGTATGTATGTATGTATGTATGTATGTATATGTGTGTGGCCGCCGTTGCCGACCCGTCGCCGCCTCGTCGCCGCCTCTCGTCTGGGCCGTGTCTTCGGTCCGGCGGCTGTGGCCGCCGTCGCCGCCACGTCGCCGCCTTCGCCGCCGCCCGTCGTCTGGGCCGTGTCTTCGGTCTGGCGGCTATGTGGCCGCCGTCGCCGCCTCGTCGCCGCCGGCCGTCTGGCTCTGACGGTCGGTCTAGCGGCCATGTTGCAAAGCAGAGATTGCACAACACCGATTGCATCTCGCAGGATGCACCACATAAACTGCATCACATAATTTGCACATCATGGGATGCACAAAACAGACTGCACCGCACAGGCTGCACCACATAGATCGTATTGAATGCACTGCGCAGCAAATAGTGACCAGCATCGATGGCCAAACGATTCTGAACAGCAAAGCTGGCACCACATACAGTCTCCTCTGTTTAAGAAAAAATCTACCACCCTCCCTCCCGGACATATCGACTCCCCGGGAACCTATGCAAAACACATATGTCCATCCGACCTGTGAGTCCATACTATCCCAGACAAAGCGGTATCGGCCCCCCCTCAGTTCCCTTGCAACAAATACTATGCGCGCGCACTCGTTTATCACAAATGATAAGTGTTCAAGAACCCCTTGCAAACAATGGGACGGAGTGTACACGCGCGCGTCGTCGCGCGCGCATGCCGAAATTCTTTTTTCATGCAAAAAGGTTTCGCAACACGGATGTTCAAAAAAGCGTGCGCACGCGCTCTTGAGAATTCTTCCGCAAACCATACGTTTGTTACATTTTCATAAAATGCTACCAAACGGGTTTCGCGCGCGCGCATGCCGAAATCGTTCGAACGCCCTGCGCGCGTGCTGGGGTGGCACGATCCGTGTCAAATAATACATGCGAGCCGCGGCCGCAGAGATGCACCAGCCAACACCTAGCACTCATCGCATTCGCTCCCGCAAGGGTTTTGCAAACCAAGTTGCGGGTGGGTGGGTGGGATGATTGCGCGAGCAATGGAGCTGACAACTTCAAGTTCGGCAAGTGAATTGCACGACATAGGCGGGAGGAGGAGGAGGAGGGAGGAGGAGGAGAAGGAGGAGGAGGAGGAGGAGGAGGAGGGAGGAGGGAGGAGGGAGGAGGGAGGAGGAAGGAGGAGGGGGAGGAGGAGGAGGAGGAGAGAGGAGGAAGGAGGGAGGAGGGAGGAGGGAGGAGGGGAGGGAGGAGGGAGGAGGGAGGAGGGAGGAGGGAGGAGGGAGGAGGTGCCATTGGCTGCGAAGGCCAGCCTGGGCCGAGAGGCGGAGCTGCTGAGGTTGAGCGGGACGCCCGCTACGGCAGCGGCTCGTGCCGCACACGCTCGCCAGCACACTCGCAGGCCATTTAGCCAAGTCCGCGGCGCCCCTGGCGACGCCACTGACGGGAGGCCAAGCAGAACGAGCAATACGACTACCTACCAGACCACCCCAACCCAACCCGAAGACCCGAATTTGACCTGAATTTCGGGTCGGGGGGGTACGGGTTCCATGTGTTTTTACAATGTTCCCCGACCCCCCCCCCCCACTGAAAATGGAGGGCAAATTGAGGCCTTCGGGTTGGGTTGGGGTGGTTTGGTGAGTGGTGACAATAAGGATCCCGCCGTTCCATCGCAGAATCTTGCGGCCTGGTCCCGGGGGCGTTGTGCTGTATCCCCCCCGCCCTGAACTGCAGCTGCGTTCTGAGAAGCGCGTGTACGATGTACCGTGGACTGGGGGGCGTACGGACTAGATCGCTCTCGGGTCTGGCTCCGAAGGGGGGGCAAGGGAGATGTAGCATGTAATCTGACGCGCCCTGGCGCGTGAACGAATAAAACCGAAGCTTCCATCAACATATCCTCTTCTACGGAGTCGGAGGCCAGCTCGAAAAACACAGGGCCGGGAAGACAGGCCAGGCCTGCAGAGACTACTACCTAAGACGCCCGCACCATGTGTTGGTACCCATCACAAGGTACGGAATTCCCGAACTGGCCATGCGAGGCTACCTGAACCCCCTGCTGGTCCCCTCAAACAGACCACCTTGGCTTGAGCAGGGGGTCGTAACAAACCTTCGTAGTGGAGGCCCGCGTCTTTCGCGCGCGCGCTCTCTCTCTCTCTCTCTCTCTCTCTCTCTCTCCCTCTCTTTTTCTCTCTTTCTCGCGCGCCGGGATTGGAGCTAGAGAGACAGAGAGAGAGAGAGACAGAAACGAATGGAGACCAACAAAGATAGGGATACTAACGAACGGACATGGGGAAGGAGGAGAGAGGACTACAAAAAGGGGGGCAGCTTGGGGATCACCACGAGGTCCCGCTCGAAGGTGAACCCCTTCAGGAAGAGCGGCATGAACCACGAAACCCTGGGCGGGATGTGATGGCGGGGGCCGCTAGCTTGACTCTTGAGTGCTTCATATCAAGAAGGGAGCCAAGCTAATCTGGGCGGGATGTGAGGGCCGCCGCCATGCAGCTCAACCCATAATTCTTGGCTGCCAAGCCACTGGGCTGAGGGCTGACAGGCCCGCTGGCGCGAGGCAAGACATCGGCACTGCTCGGCGACAGAGCGGGTGGTCGCCACGTCCTCTGCTGATCCGCCCGACTAAAGAAGCCACACGTTTGCTCAGGTGTTCTTCTGGAGGGGGACGGGGGGCCCACACGTTTATCCATGGGAAGCCAAGCCCTGGAAATCGGCCAGACAAGCACTGCTCCGCCGCACCTCTTGAAACCTTTGTCGACCGCGCGTGCCCGCCGCCGACGTGTCCCCCCATGCAGCCGGTGCGCAGCATGAGCGACGTGCTACATTTCATCGCTCATCCCCCTCGTCGGCACACAAAACGAGACCAGCACCAGAGGGAGGGGCACGAGCATGCCTCGATGATCGCTGTCATTTGGCTGCGCTGCCGTCTCCCAAAGCTGGGTACACGCACGCACCCTGATGCACCCGCACACATTGTGCACATATTTTGCGCTCGCGCACCTCACCCCTGTTCAATATGACCCTCTGTCTTCTTCACCCACCGAATTGGGAGGCCACCAAGATCGGGCGCCACCTCCATCGAAGGAGACGGACCGACGACCCTGGTGCTCGTGGCAACCACGGTCAGGAACTGTTGCTCAGCGCGTCGCTCAGCGGCGGCCCCGGCGATGCGCTGTACCCTGCGAGCGGATAGCGTGTCGCTCCGCTCCGCCGGGGCGGGAGGCTCGGAGAGGCTCGGGACGTGGACGCCTGGGGACCCAGAGGTGAGGAGCGTGTCGCGCCGAGGCGTGCTGGGCCAGCATCGGCGGAGCGACGCGCGCTGAGCCGAACCTCCTGGCCGTATCTCCTGGGCGAGCCTTCATGGGGAGCCTCCGTGGACCTACGCAGCCATGGCAGAAACGTGATGTTGGCCAGAGTTCGTCCAGATTGCGGCAACCCCTCGTCGCCCTCTCGTCCGGGCTTCGCCCAGATTTCGTCCAGCTGTCGTCCAGGTTTCGCCCAGGGCATCTGGGACCCTCGGAGGCTCCCATGAAGGACCACACAACATCTCTGGCATCCCAGGTGGCGCTCAGACTGCAGTCAGAACGAGTGGCAAGGACGCGCGATGAGGATGCAAGGACACTTCGGAGGGCCACGCCGACACTTTTCGAGCGGGGCGCGGCCAACGACAGTGGCCAAGGATGGGCCGAAGGAAAGCGGTGCAACGAGAACCTCGAAAAGTCGCTCCTCCTTGCTGTCAGCTTCGACCGCACCTCTAACACCACACGCGGGGCGGACCTCGTCGTAAGTCGGGCGTGACCCCCATAGAGGGGGATTACCGACGAAAAATAAAAAATACTCGAAACATATTCCAAAATGGCCAAAAAATACCCCCAAAAAAGTCCACAGACTATTTCCCCATATCCTAAGATGGGGTTCTTGTTATTACTTGGACGCCTCCTACTCCTTCTTCCTCTTCCTCTTCTTCTTCTCCTCCCCCTCCTCCTCCTCATACCCAGACTTACTCATACACAGACTTACTCATACACAGACTTACTCATACTCAGACCTACTCATACTCAGACCTACTCATACTCAGACATACTCATATTCAGACCTACTCATACTCAGACCTACTCATACTCAGACCTACTCATACTCGGACCTTCTGATTTTCTGACTTACTCAACACACAGCAGATTCTCATACTAAGACTTACTCATACCCAGACTTGTTGACTTACTCAAACCTAGACTCACTCAGCTGGGCGCTGGTGTCAGCACCCCTAAGGGGAGCCGCCGAGGGGTATGACACGGTCCCGTTCGCGGCCGTTTTGTGGGGAAGTCTCAAGCGGTTTGCCTGTGTTCTGTCCCAACATCCTTCGCTTTCGGAGCAGAGTTGGAGGATGTCTCGAGCGAGGCGCTCATTTTCACACCCCTAAAGGGAGCCGCCGAGGGGTATGACACGGTCCCGTTCGCGGCCGTTTTGTGGGGAAGTCTCAAGCGGTTTGCCTGTGTTCTGTCCCAACATCCTTCGCTTTCGGAGCAGATTTGGCTCGAGCGAGGCGCTCATTGTCACGCCCCTAGGGGGGGCCGCCGAGGGGTATGACACGGTTCCGTTCGCGGCCGTTTTGTGGGGATGTCTCAAGCGGTTTGCTTGTTTTCTGTCCCAGCATCCTTCGCTTTCGGAGCAGATTTGGAGGATGTCTCGAGCGAGGCGCTCATTTTCACCCCCCAGGTGGGCCAGATTTTGAGGATGTCTCGTTCGGTTTGCCTGTCTTGGTGGCCAGACTCGTGGGCACAGGTTCTCCTCAGGATGCCACAGGATGCTCCAACAGGCTCCAGAAAGCCCCTGGGGACCACATGAGGTCCCAGGAGGCATCAGGAGGCCACAGAAAGACTCAAGCGGCCACAAGATGTCCCAAGAGGCCCCAGGAGGCCCCAGGAAGCTCCAGGAGGCTTCAGGAAGCCACAGGAGGCCCCAGGAGGCCACAGGAAGCGCCAGGAGACTTCGGAAGGCAACAGGAGGCCCCGAGAGGCCCCAGGAGCAGGAGGCCTCAGAAGGCAACAGGAGTGGTTCCAATCCCATGTGTTTTACGTATGCTCCTATAGATTGGGCCTCACCTGGAGCACGAATCCTTGACGTTATACGTATGTTTCTATAGATTGTCCTTCTCCTGTGAACACAATCCTAAATGTTTTACTTATGTTCCTATATGTTGGGCCTCTCCTGGGGCACGAGTCCTTGGTGCTTTACGTGTGTTCCTATAGATTGCCCTTCTCCTGTGGCTCCAATCCGCAATGTTTTATGTACGTCGGTTACTATAGATTGGGCCTCTCCTGGGGCACGAAGCCTCCCTGGGAGGTTTTAGGAGGCCCCAGGAGGCCCCAAGAGGCTCCTGGAGGCCCCAGGAAGCCCCAGTAGGTTTCAGGAGGCCCCAGGAGGCCCCAGGCTCATGCGCAGAGACGCGCTCGTACTACTGAGGCTCATTCACACTCCAATTCATTCGCAGTTAGATTCATGACCAGACCGCCACAACTGAAGCCCGTTAAAATTCGAAAGCTCTTGCGCCTAGACATTCACGGCGGACAGGTCCATGCGAATAGATGCACGTATGGGGAGCTCCACGCTGCGAATAATTTTTGACTATGTTTGAATATACCCCCCCTGTAGAGGGACGGGCCCGACGGAAGCCTCGTCCCCGGTGGACTGGCGCCGCGCACGAGGGGCGCCGGCACGAGGGGGGGGGGAGCCCTGCCAGGAGAAGGCAGGGGGGGGGGCCCTCTGGGGCAAAGGTGCCCCCCCGCTTCCCGGGCGGCCCCTCGGCCCCGCGCGTCCGTGTAGAGCGGAGGGGGAGAGAGCGATGACCATGACCCGAGCGTGCCCTGCCACGAGAAGGCAGGGGGGGGCTTCTGGGGAAATGCCCCCCGTCTTCCCGGCGGCCCCTCGGCCCCGCGGATGTGCAGAGCGGAGGGGGAGAGAATTAACGATGTGGCCATAATCACAGCGTGCCTGTCCCAGTGAAGACTGGAAAACCGCTGCCTCTCAGGGGGGGCGGTCTCCCCACGTGCACGGGACGCCTGGGGAGGAGGAATCGCACCGCGGGGGACGAAGCTCCGTGGCAGTCTTAGCGGCCGCACGGGGCTCAGTGGCAGAGAACTCAGGGGCAGAACCACGATGGCCACCATGACAAAGACTGAACGTAGAAAGGTCGGTGTCGCCCTTGGTCATGGTCCATCTTGGTCGTCGTCGATTCGTGGATCACTCTCGCGAGCCAGCGACAGCCGGCATGGACCATGACCAAGACTGGTATCGACGGGACCCCGCGACATGTCGGTCACGGTCATCGTGCCGTTCCCCCGTCGATAGGGGACCAGCCCCCCTCGCGCCACACCCGCCTCCGAATCGAGGCGACCGCCAGTGCTGGTGTGGGTCTCCCCCTGCAGGCCCAAGGCCCATGCCCCGGGCACCGAGCCCGCGGGGCTCTGCTCGGCCCTCGGGCGGCGCGCTCGGCCACGGACCCCCTCGTGAGCCATCTGCCTCCCCCTGATCTCTTCACGACGTCGACCCCCAAAGGGTCTCGACCCGCTCCCCATGGACAGGCTCTTCATCCCGAGTCCTTCCTTGACGGCCCCGAGGCCTGGCAAGGGCTGAAAATATGAAGAACCTCCCGTCGTGATTTCTTCGCTGCCCGAGGGGGTCTGGGAGTTCGCCACTGTGAAAGTCGGCGGCGCTTCAGTGGCCGTCCGCGGCCTTCCTCGGCGGGGATCGCCGGTGCTTGTGGTGGCCATCGCCAGCAGCCTTTCGGGCGGTCTCCGACGGTCCTCGCCGCGCGATTGCGCTCGCAGACTCCAGGCTCGGGCAGGGAGGCCATGGCCGAGCGCCGCACCAATGCGGTGAGGGCACTGGACAAGGAACAGGTTACGAGGCCTATGTTGCATCACAGCAGCAACTCGGCCCCTGACTCTCGTCCTGGGCTCGGTGTAGTGAAGTGATGAATTTCGGGGGCCTCACGTGGGAAAAAGCATCACTTCACTAATCTGGGGCCCCGGGGGACTCAGTGGGCCCTGGGGCCCAAAATTAGTGACATGATGGCTTTCGGGCCTCGGACCAATGGATGAGGAATCCAGGGTCTCGAAGCCAGTGGAGCTTCGATCGTGGGTTGGCCATGGATGCTACCGCCGCCCTCATCAGGTAAGGAAGCCCCCAGGGTCTGAAGCCTCCTGGGCACATTCCTTAACGGACGACCCCACCGCGTCAGACCTCCAGCCGGGCGATGGGCCACCGAATCTGCAGGCCAGGGGGGCCGCAAGGCGACATTGGATCGCTCGCGTCATCATGCCACCATGGAGAGTTCGGTGGCCGCTCACGAGAGCCTCCCGTACCAGCTTATCGGCTCTTGCGAGTCGACGCTAGTCGACGCTAGATCGACGCTCGTCGACTCTAGACCGACGCGAATCGACGCGAACAACCGACGCTACATCGGCGCTACCGCATCGACTCCCAGACGCGAATCGACGCGAATCGACGCCAAAGACAGAATTACGAAGGTACACAAGGCTCCCATGATTTGCTACCGAAGAAGGTTGCCAAATGAGGAACCAGAGGAGCTTTTCCCGACGGCCGCGGGTCTCGGCCACAAAGAGCTTCCCCGACCTAGCCCTGGGAGGCCTGGAGTACACAGGGCACCCTCCTGGCACCGATGCTCCGTTCGGCGTCTTGACTGTCAGGCCCACTCGCTCCGATCACTCCACGCGCACACGCCGCTCGAAGATGTGGCCCTGTGCGCCTTCCATGGCGCTCACTTCTGACGCAGCCTGGCCTCAAAGGGTGGGGACAAAAAAAGGCCAGGGGAGCGCGCCCCCTCCCGCCGACGCCCGCTGATACGGACGGCACAGGCCGTCACGAGCACCATGGAGGGCACAGCTGGTATCGCCGCGACAAGGCGTTAAGAGACGTTCTCTCCCAACTGTGCTCCTCCACCCTTCCTTCCAGCCTCTCCTCCTCCCTTCCAACTTCACCACTCCTCACCACAGCCTCGCCAGACCCTCACCGCCCCTCACCGCCCCTCGCCTCCCCTCCCTCGCCTCACGTCCTGACCTCACCTCACCCCCTCGCCTCACCTCACCTCCCAACTTTCTTCCCCCTAACCTCCTCCCCTCCTTCCAGCCAGAGCGCTTCCCCCCTCCTCTGGCACGCAGAAGCCGGAGCCTGCGGGAAGCAGGCCCTGGACCCTGGGGCCTCTCCCTGGGGCCAAGTCGTCCGTCCCCCGAGGCCGCTGCTTGACGGCCCCGGGGCCCGCGAGGAGGGCCCCGGGAGCCCGGAAGCACCTCGAAACCTTCGGGCCCGTTCCCCCTGAGAGGACCCCTTTTCGGGTGGCGACCGCCGAATCCCATCCCCACAAAGCATCGGTTCCTCTGAACCGATGGGCGGCGGGGGCAGGGCTCGGACTTCGCCACGCGCTCGACGGATTCCGAACACTGCCCCCGCCGCCCATGGAGCTGCCTGACTCGTGGATCCGCGAGGTGTAGGGTTCGGCTTCCACCGCCAGCCTTCCTCGCGGACACTCCACGACGTGATGTTGTTCCGGTGCGCGGCTGCAGGAGCTTTCGCCAACCCTTCGCGCCGGCGGCAAATCTTCGCCCCCGCCCTGGTCCTGCCGGCCCCGGGGCCCGAATGAGGAACCCTGGATCGGCGGCTCCAAAGGGTGTGGTTTGCAGAGGGTGCGGTTTGCAATTGGCACCCGGGAGGGCACCCGGGGGGGGGCAAGCGGGGGCCTCGATGGAGCTCTCCGCCGCGCCCCGCAGAGGCTCGACGAGGACAGTGCCGGGCCCCCCAGGCCCCCACGGCGCCGATCGCAAACCGCACCCCGGCGTAACCGCACCTTTGTAATCGCCGACGGGAGACCCAAATCGAGGGGACACGGCGGGTTGACGAGAAGACGTGTCGCCCGGCCCCGGGCCGCTGAGGCCCCCGAGCAGGCAAAGACGAGCAGCGCCAGAGAGAGCGGTGCCGTCGGCTCCACGGGCCCTCCTCCGAGGCCCTCCTCCGAGAGGGAACGCTCGGGCACACAAACCCAAAGGGGGGGGGGACATCGAGCGCTGGAATCGGCGATGCATCGCCGATACATCGGCAAACTTAGCTGCCCCGATACGCAACACGCAACACGTAGCGTATTGATACGGAGCTCAACACGTGGACTGAAAACGCAGGTCCGACGCGATACGTTCGCCAAAACGTGTGCCACAATGTGGAGCCAACACGCAACGTATTGACACGGACGTCTTGAACACGGGACGTGTTGCGTTTCAAAACGGGCGTATCGAGACAACTAATTGGGCAAAGGGTTCCGCCAGCGAATCCGCGAGTTCCTGGGCGGGGTGGGCCATCGGGCCCCTGACGGCGATGAACGAGCGATTGGGGGTCGATGCATCCCCCCTGTGCCTATGCCCTCATAACGTTATCCTACTGCCGTCTCCAACTCGTCGCGATGGTGCTGCTGCTGCTCCTCCCCCTCCCCCTTCTCCTCGCCCTCCTCCTTTTCCTCCTTTCCCTCCTCCTGCTCCTCCTCTTCCTCCTCCTCCTCCTCTTCCTCCTCCTCCTCCTCCTCCTCCTCCTCTTCCTCCTCCTCCTCCTCTTCCTCCTCCTCCTTCTCCTCCTCCTCCCCCTCCTCATGCTGCTGATGTTCATCGTGCTCCGCTTCCTCCCTCCCACCTCCCCTTCCTCGTCTCCTGGTGCCTGGCGGTGGGTGGTCTGTCACGCCCCTGGGAACGTGTGCGGCCATTTGCTTCGGAGCCGCCTCGCCTGTCGCTTCCCTCCCCCCCTCCCAGTCCTGGCCTCACGCGTAGCGAAGTGATCAATCAATGAAGGGGCCCTGGGACACACAAATAAATACACCCAAGAGGGCTCCCACAAGCAAAAATCGTCTCATTCCCTTAGGAAAGCGTGCATTTTTAACATATCCGCCTCTTCGTCTTTCACACCTTTCAAGGCGGTCCAAGAGGCCCCCAAGATCACCCCAAGACGGCCCGAGAGACCCTCAAGACCGCTCAAATACGGCCCAATCCAAGAAGGCCCAAGAAACCCTCAAGACGGTCCAAGAGGCCCCAAGACGGCCCCATGATTGAGGTCCACAGGGGCAACCTGAACGGAAATTTTGAGCCTCCCGCCCAAACACGCCCCCGAAATGCCCCTACAAGCCCCCAAGTAGCCCCACGAAGCCCCCAAGAGAGCCCCAAGAGGCCCCCAACAGGCCGCAAGAAAGCCCCAAGAGGCCCCCAAGAGACCCCCAGGAAGCTCCCAGGAGGCCCCCAAGAGGCCAGGCAGACCCCCCCAAGAGACCGCCAAGAGGGCCCACCCAGAGCCATCCACGAGGCCTCCCAAAGTTACCAAGAAGCTCCCACGAAGCTTCCAAAGGCCCCCAAGACCCCCCAAGACCCCGCGATGGCACAATACGGGCCGGCGGAATGAGCGAAGCGCTTCAATGTAAATACACACAAATAAAAAGATTCCCCATATCTTCCCATCTGTTCTGGGTTTTTGTCTTCCCCACCACTTCCCATGTTGTCCCAAAATTTCCAGGACATCGAAGATTCATTGTGTCTGTGTGTTTCTTTCCCTCCTGAATCAACCTTCCTGGAAAGAACAAAGAACAGCAACAACAGAATCTCTCAGGGTCCGCGCGGAGTGCTTGGATCTGCGCTGGACTCCCTCCCTGGCGCGCAGAGCGCGCCAGGGGCGGCGCCAGAGGCGCCACCGGGGGGGGGCCCAGAGCAGATCAAAGAAATCCGCTCAGAGCGTCGAAAGTTTCTGTCTGTGCAGTCTGTTCTTCTCTGAGTCCTCGCCTCCTCCTGCACTCCATGCTTGCAATGCTGTGCTAACGCTCTCTTGCTCTGCCCAGCCTGTCGGAACTGCCCGGCAGAGGAGGAGGAGGAGGAGGAGGAGGAGGAGGGGGACGAGGACGAGGACGAGGACGAGAAGGAGAAGAAGGAGGAGTTGGACGAGGAGGAGAAGGAGGAGTAGGCGGAGGCGGAGGCGGAGGCGGAGGCATAGGCGAAGGCGAGGTCAGAGGTGCGGGCCCTGGGGCCTGTCAGCGCCCAAGGCCTTCTCGGCAGTTTTGCTCTGCGTTTTTGATTCCTCGCCTCCTCCTGCACTCCCGCCCTCCTGCCCGGCCGCCCGGCACCGCTGCAGCGTGGAGGGCTTCAGGTTCAGGAGCAGCTCGTCCCGCCTCGGGCGCCGCGGTGAGGCGGGCGGCCCCCCGGCGGCAAGCGACCGTGCGGCGCCCGAGGGGCAGGAAGGCGGGAGGGCGTCGAGAGGGGGTTCCTCCTACTCCTCTTCCTCCTCTCCCTCCTCCTCCGCCTCTTCCTCCTCCTCCTCCTCCTCCTCCTCCTCCTCCTCCTCCTCCCCCTCCTCCTCATCCTCCCCATCCTCCTCCTCCCCGGGACGTGTTGGCAAGGCGGGCCGGGCGTTTCGCCTGAGACTCCCTCACCACGTATGACCTGAGGCTTGGATGCAAGACGCGACAGGCAACAGCTGGATCCATGATGATGATCCATGGCTGGATGGTTTCGCTGGATCTGAGCTGATCCTGCTTGATCCATCGCTGGATGATCCATCGCTGGATGATCCATGTAAGACGCGAGCTGATCCTGTTTCGCTGGGTGATCCATGATCCATGGCAACACCTTCACAGATGGAGGACGCGGTTGTTTAGAGAAGTAGCTCTCTCCCCTCAGCGCCGCGCACATCCGTCTTAAAAGCTTGTGCAAGGGCTTCACGGGTGGACGGCGGCTCTTTCTTAAAGGTGTGGATATCGTCTTAGGGCCTCGCCCATTCGTATTTAAAGTTTCGCAAGAGCTTCACGGAAGGAGGGCGGTTCCTCTTTAGACAATGTGTTTCTCACCTTCGCGCCGCGCACATCCGTCTCTGAAGTTTGCCAGAATCACGGATGGAGGGCGCGCCGTTTTCAAAATGCGGTTGCCACCTGAGCGCCGCGCACAGCCGTCTTAAAAGTTTGCCGGGGCTGCACGGTTGGAGAGCGCCTCCTTGTTAAAATGTGGCTGTCGCGTCAGCGCCGAGCACAATCTCTACACATGCTTGCAAGAATGTTACGAACGGAAGGCGGGCCGGTTTTTGTTATGTGGTTCCTGCCTTAGCGCCGCGCGCATTCGTCGCAAAAGTTTGCCAGAGCAGCACGGATGAACCGCAGCTCAGTTTGCAAAGGTTGGCTCTCGCGTTAACTTCGGGCACACTCGTCTTTAAAAAAGACCACTGCTTCAAACAGTCTCACGGTTGACGTCCCAGGAAACGCCTTCTGTTACGATGTGGGACTGTCAGGGCGCAACCATCGCGTTGAATCGCTGTTGAATTCCCAGAAACGGCAGCCAGGCGCGGCCCGGGAAAGTCAGGACGCAACAACCACGCTGGCTCGTGCAGCTGAAGTCCCAGGAGGGCGCCTTGGCACGATTGAGGATTCCCAAACTGGTGTCTTCCTACGAGGCACTGGTAGCCTCTGGCCTTTCTGCTCGCCCTCCTCATCCCCCTCATCCTCCATCCCCTTCTCCTTACAAAGAACTCCTCCCTATCAATCGCACCCCGAGACCTGTGGGCAGGACAGGCCGGGCGAGTCGCCTGAGCCTTCCCCACAGCGCATGAACCCTAAGCTTAGTAAGATCTTGCAGCGCCTTCACGGATGAGGGGGCGAGTGGTGTTCGGCGTGTGGCTCTCGCCCTTGGCGCCGTGCACGTTCGTCTTAGCAGTGTGCAGATGCTTCACGGACGGGGGGCGGCTCCGTCTCAACAGGTGGCTCGTGGCCTTAGGCCGCGCACAACCGCCCTAAGAGTTCGCAGCATGTCAAGGATGATTGCGGCAGACGGCGTGTTGGCACGATGTGGGACTGCCAGGGCAGTACCATCACGTTGATGCTCTGCATTGAAGTCCCAGGAGTGGCATTCTGGCGCGATTCAGGATCGTCATGACGCAACAAGAACGTTGATTCGCGGCGTTGAAGTCAAAGGAATGATGTTTCGGCGCGGTTCAGGATTTCAGACGGTTGTCCTCCAACGGGGCACGTCCTTCGGTGAAAATAAGTCATTGATGGGACCTATGAAGAGGAGGTTGGAGGGAGGCTTGATTGCAACATCGTTGATGGGCCTTGGGGCTACACTGGTCCTCTTTTTCCTCTTCTCATTCCTCCTCCTCCTCCTCCTCCTCCTCCTTCTCCTCCTCCTTGTCCTCCTCCTCGTCCTCCTCCTCCTCTGTTTCCTCCTACTCCCCGTCCTCCTCCTCTTCCACCACCTCCTCCTACTCCTTCTTCACCTCCTCCTCCTCCTCCTTCGCCTCTTCCTCCTCCCCTTCCTCATCCACCTATTCATCCTCCTCCCTCCTCCCCCTCCCCCTTTGCCCTCTCCTCCTCCTCCTCCTCCTCCCCTCCTTATCCTTCTCCTCCTCCCCCTCATCCTCCTCCTCTTCCTCTTACTCCCGCTCTTCCTTTTCCTTCCATCCACGGATTCCCTAGCCCCCTGATTCCAATGTGTGCTCCTACGCATCCCGGATTGGAGCAACTCGCATAGGCATCGGTACTGGATGGGCTGGCGGAGTAACGCTAAGAGTCCAGGGTAAATCGTTGCAGGGACATATGAAGAGGGAACGGGGAGGGAGGAATGATTGCTGAATCGAAGACGCGTATTGGTTTTACACTGGTCCTCCTCTCATCCACTTCCTCCTCATCCTCATCTTCATCCTCCTCATCTTCCTCCTCCTCCTCCTCCTCCTCCTGCTCCCCCCCCTCCTCCTCATCCTCCTCCTCCTCCTCCTCCTCCTCCTCCTCCTCCTCCTCCTCCTACTCCTGCTAATCCTCCTCCTCCTCCTCATCATCATCCTCCTCTTCCTCTTCCTCTTCATCTTCCTCATCCTCCCCACCCCACTCCCCCTCCACCTCCTCCTCCTCCTCCTCCTCCTCCTCCTCCTCCTCCGATTCCTCCTGCTCCTGCTCCTGCTCCTGCTCCTGCTCCTGCTCCTCCTCCTCCTCCACATCCTCCGCCTCCTCCTCATCCTCATCCTCCTACTCCTCTTTCCCCTCCTCATCCTCCTCCTCCTTCTTCTCATCTTCCAATTTCTCCTCCTCCTCCTCCTCCTCCTCCTCCTCTTCTTGCTCCGCCTAATCACCATCCTTATCATCATCATCATCATCAGCATCATCATCATCATCATCATCATCATCATCATCATCAGCAGCAGCAGCATCATCATCATCATCATCATCATCATCATCATCATCATCATCATCATCATCATCATCATCAACATCATCTGCATCATCATCATCATCATCATCATCATCATCATCATCATCATCATCATCATCATCATCATCAGCATCATCATCATCATCATCATCATCATCATCTCATCATCATCATCAACATCATCAGCATCATCATCATCATCATCCTCATCATCCTCATCATCATTATCATCAGCAGCAGCAGCATCATCAGCAGCGTCGTCATCATCAGCAGCATCATCACCATCATCATCATCATCAGCATCATCATCACCACCATCATCAGCAACATCAGCATCATCATCATCAGCATCATCACGATCATCAGTATAATCAGCATCATCAGCAGCATCATCATCACTATTCGCATCATCATCGTCATCATCAGCATCAGCATCATCATCATCATCATCATCAGCATCATCATCATTACTAGCAGGAGCGTCATCAGCACCAACAGCACCATCAGTAACAACAACCACATCATCATCAGCAGCATCATCAGCAGCATCAGCATCGTCATCAGCATCATCATCACCCTCAGCATCATCATTATCAGCAGCAGCAGCAGCATCATCACCTTCAACACCAGTACCATCAGACTCTGAACCACGATCAGTATCAGCATCATCATCACCATCAGCATCACCATCATCCTCGTCGTCACGATCGTCATCCGTATCAGCATCATCATCGTCGTCGCCATCAGCATCAGCATCTTCAACAGCAGCAGCATCAGCATCACCATCATCAGCAACATCGGCATCCTCATCATCCTCGTCAGCATCCTCATCATCATCATCATCATCATCATCATCATCATCACCACTACCATCAGCGTCATCATCGTCGGCAGCAGCCGCAGCTTCAGCTTCGTCAGCATCGTCATCATCAGCATCAGCATCATCATCCGTATCAGCATCATCATCATCAGCATCATCACCATCCCCATCAGCCATCAGAATTCTCAGCATCACCGTGTGCGTCTTATCACCCTCATCGTCCTAATCGTACCACCATCAGCAGCAGCATCAGCATAAGCATCAGCATCGTCATCATCAGCATCCTCATCATCACCATCATCAACAACATCAGCATCATCGTTTTCACCATCAGCATGATCATCAGCATCAGCATCAACAGCAACGACCACAGCATCTGCAGCAGCATCAGCAGCAGCACCATCATCATCAGCATCAGCATCAACATCATCATCATCGTCATCAGCAGCATGAGCGTCATACTCGCCATCTGCAAACATCAGCATTCGCATCAGCATCAGCATCAGCATCATCATAATCATCATCGTCGTCGTCATCGTGAGCCTCATCAGCATCACCATCATCGCCAGCATCATCATCATCAGCATCAGCACCATCATCATCATCATCATCATCAGCATCATCATCCTCGTTAGCACCATCTTCATCAGTAGAATCAGCATCGACATCAGCATCGCCACCCTGATCGTCATCAGCATCATCATCAGCATCAGCAGCATCATCGACATCAGCATCATCATAATCACCAGTAGCATCTTCATCATCCTCATTAGCATCATCATCATCATCGTCATCAGCAACATCAGCATCACAAGCATCAACATCAGCCTCGCCATCATCATCATCATCATCAGCAGCAGCAGCAGCATTATCATAAACATCATGAGCAGCATCATCGGCATCATCATCGTCAGCATCGACATCATCATCATCATCATCATCATCATCATCATCATCATCATCATCATCATGATCATCATCATCATCATCATCATCATCATCATCAGCATCATCATCATCGGCATTAGCATCATCAGCAGCAGCATGAGTATCAGCATCATCATCATTATCAGCAGCAGCAGCATCATCTTCATCATACACCTCCTCCCCCAGCCCAGGCTCCAACTACAACACCACCGACTCGTCCTCGACCCTTTCCTCCTCCTCATCATCATCATCATCACCATCATCATCAGGATCCTCTTCATCCTCATCCTCCTACTTATCCTCTTCCTCTTCCTCCACCTCCTCCTGGTCATAATCATCATCATCATCATCATCATCATCATCATCATCATCATCATCAGCATCATCATCATCCTCATCCTCATCCTCATCCTCATCCTCATCCTCATCCTCATCCTCATCCTCATCCTCATCATTCCCCCCCCCTGGTCATCATCATCAGCATCACAACGACAGCATCCTCTTCTTCCTCCGCCACCGCCGCCTCCTCATTCTGATCCGTCTCCTCCTCCTGCTCCCCCCCGCTTCATCCTCACCGTCCTCATGTTCCTGCAATTGGGCCTCATCATGATCCTGCTCTTCTGCTGCCCCTCCTGCCCCCCTGCTCCTCCTACTCCTCCAATGGAGGAGGAGGAGGACGAGGACGAGGAGCGCCAATACCTCCTGTGTCGACGGGTCTCTGGGCACTCAACGCCTCGTTAGTTCCAGTCAGGGACAAGGCCTAGCCGATCTAGGCGGATGCGGAAACATCGAATAATGTCTTGGCATGTTGGCGACCCGCTTTGAGGGCATCTAGCTGATGCGGCAGAGTTCAAGGGCGTCCGCCTTGATGCGAGGTAATTTCCTCGCCAGCGCGGCATGTATAGAAACTAAGAGCTGTTGCTAAAATTGAATTTTCCAGGGTGAGGTCAAACGCGGGATATTGCACAGGGAACCCCAAGCCCTAAACGGAGGAGGGGACACGGCGAGACTTCAGCTCGGGAACGACAAACGGGGCAAGTGAGGCGAGGGCTCTGTGAATAATGTGCTGTGCGATCGGGGCGGGAGTACCCGAAACACACAGCTCCACAAAGTGTCTGTAACGTGCTTTCGGTCCGTGGTGGTCCATCCCCCCGAGATCGTCCTGAGGTGGGGCAAGCGAGCGCTCGGAGGGGACCGACAGAGGATTGCCCGCGCCAGGCCCCAGCTCGCTCTCGTGTTGGGGGGGAAGGACGATCGAGCCACGACCGCAGGCGACGCCCAGTCAGGAGCTCAAGCTGATCGGGAGAAGTCAAGCCCGTGAGAGTACGCATGTGGCGGATGCCAGAACCCCTGAGCCCAAAAACCTTGTCATCTCTTGGGGGGTCGACTTTTGTTTCCGCTGCCTTCCGCCGCCCTTCCGCAGGCTTCCGCCGGCGGAGGCGGCCTCGTTTTACTTCCGCCGACCTTCCGCCGCCCTTTTCGCCGCCTTCCGTCGATGCGGAGACGACAACTCCTTCTGTCCTCGAAGGCGGGGCCCCGTTGGGAACGCTCCATATCGAGCCCTTTGCAGCTGAGGCCGACGACCCTCCAGGGCGGCCTCTCGCACGGCGCTTGGCGCACAGCTCTGGGCGGGGCGAAGCAGCCCGGAGGAGAGGGGGGCGAGGCGAAGCAGCCCAGAGGGGAGGGGGACGGGGGAGCGGCGCTGCTCACAGTATTGAACCGTCACCCGGCGACGCTGCCAACACGGAGCACACCAGCTGCACTGAATGTGACTACTCCAAGGCCCCCAGCAGCTCTCGAGGCCTCTGCGGCGTCCCTTAGACGGCGGTGAAGGGGGCCCCAGAGGGAGTCGAGCGTGAGTGAGCGCAGCGCCAGGCACAAGCGAAAAAGGGACAGGGCAGAGGGGCACCGCGAGCCATCAGAGCAGAGCTCAGAGAGGGCGAAAGAGTTGGGCGTAACGTGCAAGGCCTTGTGCGGGCCCAACAGGTACGCTTTCCTCATTGCATCGCTGATGGGGTGAAACTGCGGCACAGAAGACGTGCAGGACAGAACCGACGAAATGTACCACCTGGCAGCGACGTCGGCGGACGAGGCAAGATCACCGAGCTCGGTGCTCCTGCTGCGCCACGTCTGAAACGGGATAGCCCGTTCACTGTCGAGAGTCGCCCCTGGGCCCTGGAGGGCTCCGAGATATTTAGCTCCTGGAGCGATCAGAAGTTCAGACCAACTGGGAGCCCACAGGGAGAGCTCAGCCTGGACCGCAGATCTGACCTCATCTGTAAGGTCACTCCAGAGGGGAAAGATCACGCCCTTGACCGCCTGCAGAGACAGTGCAACTTTCTGCAACTGGAGAAAATCGGGCGCAAGGACTCGGACCGTCTTCAGGGAACGAAGGACCGTGCAGATGTCATCCGCACAGGCTCCGCGAGAACCGAGTGGGGAGCTCCCGAGAGAGGAGGCGGAGGTAGGGGCCGAGTCCAAGTGCCCACAAAGTGCCACTGAGAGGGCACCCCTGGGCCACGCCCCAGAGGAGTGGGATCTCACTCACACGTTTGCCTCCTACTTTGACGTAGCCTACCACGTGGGGGTATAGTCCAGCTACGGCATGCCTGCATCCGAGAGGGATTCTGAAACGCTCCAGAACTTTGCCCAGGTATGTTCTCTCCAAGCTCGCGAAAGCCGCTGAAAAATCGAAGCTGGTAAAAACTGGACATTTCTCCGCGACCCCGGGGTCCATCGGAGCGATCCTACATTCTGGGTCCATGAGAAGGACGTGTTTGCCCTGCTGCACCTCGTCGGTGGCCGACTCGGCCACGCGCTTTAGATTCCATGTGCTGGCCAAGGCGACGGAATTGGAGTCCTGGCTCTTGAGGCTCAGCGGCCTGGTATGCCGCGGCTGGCGGATGCAGTCCACCAAGTCGTTCGGGCGTGCCCTTCGGCAGGAAGGCGAAATCGCTGGCATTCAGGCCAGGCGCCACGATCGTGCCCTCGAACAGCGTCAGCATCACAGGGTAGACGTTGTCCACTGCGCGGGGGCATGGGGGCCACGCCTCCACAGGTAGCCAGCCAGGCCCTGGCGCAGACCGCCTCGCCCGGCGAGAAGCGGTGCGCAGCTGCTCCAAGCTGGGGGTCGCGAGGTCCGCGGGCGGCAGGTCGGGCATCGCGCGGTCGATGAACTCGTCGGTGGCGAATGCATCGACCCCTGTGCCCAGCAAGACGGGGGCCCAGTGCTTCAGGAGGGTGTCGGCGAAGTCGCAGGCTTGCTGGGCGGCGGGGCCGTCCGGACCTCCGGAGTTGATCTGCAGGCCGTTCAAGATGAGGCGCTGACAGAAGGGGGGCCCACGGCGCTGCGCGCCCGCTTGACCTTCAGTCTGCTCGGGGCTCTTGCTCTGCTTGACCCTTCATGCGGCCTGCTGGGCCTTGCGTTTATGCCAGCGCCGATTGAGATCGTGATAGTCGTTCACGAAGCTGGTCGTGACGACGAGGCGGGCGGTGGCGCACGCTGGAAGGGCAGCAAATACGGGTTCAGAGAGGCCTCCCCCTAAGGGACCTCAGGGGGGGTTCTCCCGGCGCCACTTCCGACCACCTCGGGGTGGCGTCGCCCCGATTAGGAGGCCACACGCGAACCCTGACCCCCTACCCCACCTCCCCCCTTCGAGATCGTGGGGTGGTGGGGTACGGTTCGCATGTGGCCACCGACCAACTCCGTGCTGCGAATCGGGTGCAGAGCGATCCAGCGGTACTGGCGCCACACCGCTCGCGCAGTGCTCCGCAGGTTGAGCCTCCGCCACTCGAGCGCCTCGGGGGGGCCCTTCTCCGTGCCCAGAGGGGAGCTCGGAGAGCGCGTTCTGGGTGAGCCGGGCCGCCTCTTTCAATCGCGCGCCTCGTCTCCGAAGAGCCGCTGCTCGGGGGGGACAGGATGACCAGGTCCAGGGCGCCCATCAAGGTGCCCAGCGTCGCGGCGTACATCGGGGCCTTGCACATGTGCCTGGTGAAAGGAGGAGGAGGAGGAGGAGGAGGAGGAGGAGGAGGAGGAGGAGGAGGAGGAGGAGGAGGAGGAGGGGGGGGGGGGGGGGAGGGGAGGAGAGGGGGGAGGGAGGAGGAGAGGAGGAGGAGGAGGAGGAGGAGGAGGAGGAGGAGGAGGAGGAGGAGGAGGAGGAGGAGGAGGAGGTAGGCGAGGGACGAGCAGGAGGGGTGCGGGGAGCGGGACCCAGCCGGCCCAGGCGGGGACGACGGGGCGCACCCCGCCGGAGGTGTGCTCCGCAGCGGGGCGGGCCGCGCCCGCGCTGCCAGCGCCTCCTCCGAGTGCTCGGCGGGCAGGGCGGCTGGGGCGCGCGCCCGCTGAGCATGATGCGCTTGTCGCTCCCGTGGCTGGTCAACTCCCGCACCATCTGGAAGTATCCTCTGGGCGCGCCCCCCCCGCCCCCCCCCCACATACACATCCCTCTCCCTCCCATCCACCCTCCCCTATCCATGCCCGTCCTCCCTCCCTGCCCCCACGTCGCCCCTGCGCTGCCCTCCCCCCCACGCCTTCCCTCCCCGACGCTTCCATTCCTTCCCCGCCCCCTTCCCTCCCCCCTGCAGTGCTCAGACCAGCAGAAACAGAGCCGTCGAGAGAGAGAGAGAGAGAGCCCTCCGACTTCAGAAAGGAGTCCGATCTCATCTCAGGCGATGCACTTCCTTCAGCACGCCGTGAGAGCTTTGCCAAGAGCTGGCCTTGCGACATCCAGCTGGGGAAACCAAAAGGCACCGACACCGCTACTCCCCGGACCTCTCCTGGGTTGCGTTCTGACCAGGATTCCGAGGCGAATCCAACGGTGGCGACGGGGGCCCCCCAGGAGGCCGAAAAAGCTGAGAAAACGAGCGAAGGGTAGCGGCACAGGCATCTCTTCCTCCTCTGAGCTTTGCCAAGAGCTGGCCTTGGGAGCTTTCCAGCTGCGTGTTGGGCTGTCCGAAGGGTGCCCCGGCGCCTGCCGGGCCGAGGCCCACACGGGCCGCGCGGGGGGGGGGGGGGGGGGGCGGCCGGGGGGAGGGCAGGGGGGAAAGTGAGCCAGGAGACGCCAAGGGTGGCTCGGGAAGTTTCAGCGAGAGGAAGCAGCGATGATCCGCCTGACTGGGACGCTGCGAGGCGTGACTGACAAAAATGGCTCGGCAATCGGCACGCACTGGGTTGGCTGTGGATCCACGCGCACCTTGTGCCGCGACGGCGCAGCGGGGAAGAGCCGATCTGCCCTTCCACTGCGTGAACGGGTACATCACTTGGGAAAAGGTTGAAGGAAGGGAAAAACGGCATAAGCATAAACTTCTGGAGGTCCGCGCGGACTTCTTGGATCCGCGCTGGGCCCCCCTCCCCTGGCGCGCGGAGCGCGCCGGGGGCGGCGCCGGAGGCGCCGCCAGGGGGGGCCTGGCGTAGATCCACGAAGTCTGGGCGGAGCGTCGAAAGCTCACGTTCTCGTGTCGTTTTTTTCTTCTTCTTCTTCTTCGGCAGGCTGCGACGCCTGCCGGCACTCGGCACCGCCGGGGCCGGCGGCGTGCGAGGAGAGGGAGGGAGCCGCCACAAGTGTTGGCGGAGGAGGGCGGCGGCGCAAGCAAGGCATATATATATATATATATATACAAGTGGCACGTGTGTGCCCAGGCTCATACAACAAGCTGAAGGGGCGTTTGAAGCAGGAGTGACATGCAACAGCGAAGTCGCACTCGAGCGCAAGTGAGGTTGCCACACCTTGCGATGTGTGTACCAGGGCCCCCCAGGAAGCCTCAGGAGGCCCGACTTGGATACCAGAAGAGGCTCCAGGAGGCCCCAGGATTGTGAGTGTTGTGTGTGTGTGTGTGTGATGTGTGCTTTGTGTGGTGCGTGCTTTTTGTGTGTTGTCGGTGTTGTGTGTGTGTGTGTGTATGTTATGTTTGTCTAGCGTGTGATGTGTTGGGCGTGATTTGTGTCTCTGTGTGTGCATGTAGTTCTGAAGCCCCAGGAGGCCCCAGGAGGCCCCAGGCGGCCTCAGCAGGCCCAGGAGAACTCCAGGAGGCTCCGAGGCGGGGTCTGGGGTACCAGAAGGTCCAGAAAGCCCCAGGAGGCCCCAGGAGGTTCCAGGAGGCCCCCAGGAGGCTCCGAGGAGGGGTCTGGGGCTCGATTTTGGGAGGATGTCTCAGGCGAAACCGCCATTCTCTGAGAATCGGGGTCAAAATTATTGAAATTACCATGTGTTTTTGAAGGTTTTATGTTAAAATGTTGAAATTCCTATGTGTTTTTGGACCTCTCCTTCACGATCTGCGTGAGGGGTGCCACCGATTTTCAGAATTTTGAGGATGTCCCGAGCGAAACGGCCGGGAAAATCGAAGACGCACGCACGCACGGACGCACGGACGCATTAATCCCCTCTGAGCTCTACTCCCTCGGAGAGGTGCGTATGAGAATATATATACAAGACTGCAGTGGCGCTTCGCGCCATGCACCTTGGTCCTTGAAGGTTGGAATGCAGGCGGAATGGCAGGAAGGTCAAGCCGACAATTTAGCGATAACTCCTGGTTGCCTTTTCCGGCATCGCCGCTATAATGATGTTGTTCGTTATCTTTCCTCCACGTTTATTGTTCCTCATTTTCGCCATACCCTGCGCATTCTCCCCATCCTCCTCAACTCTTTTTTGCGGAAGTTCCTCCTTGGAGAGCTTCTAGGGGCCTCACAAAAGTTGTTTCGGGCTTTCTTAAGGCCTTCTGGAGGCCTCCTGGGCGTATTCTGGGGGCCTCCGGGGGCTTCCTCGGGCCACCGTGCCTCCAACCGCCGTCTCCCTGAACGACCGAATCACGTTTTGGAATTCTTCGGAGGGTGTCTTTGGGCCATCTTGGGCCGCCTTGGGGCTCTCTGAGGGCCATATTGGACCCGTGTTGTGCCGTTTTGGGGCTCTCTTGGACTGCTTGGAAGCCCTTTCGGATGGTTGTGGGGCGATTTGGGAGCCTCCCAGGCGGCTTTGGACGCTTGCAAGACCGCCGTCTTGGAGCGTCGGGAAGCCGAAAAGAGGAGAACCCCAAAATTCGCCAAAAACCCACTGAAAATCCATGATTTTTGCCTCGGGGGGGGCCTTCTTGGAAGTGCTCTTGGAGGCCTCTTTGGGGCCGTCCTGGAGGCCTCTTGGGCCATCTTGAGATCACGTCGGTCACTCTTGGAGCGCTCTTGTGCTGTCTTGGGGGTCTCTGGGACGTCTCCGATGACCCCCCTGATCGCCCTAAGTGTGCTGGGAAGGCTTGGCAAAACGCCTTGCGAGGCCCGGTGGCCGCTTCGAGGCCCGTCCGGAGGGCCCCAAAGCCCCAGGTCCCGGGAGTCCGGTTTTTGGGGGGGGGGTGACGGGTTTTCCCCCCGCCCGGGCTTATAAAATATATAGGAATATATATATATATATATATATATACACACACACACACGACTCGAGGGCTCCGTTTGAAAGCTGTCCTTAGGGAAACGAAAAGTGGCATAAACATAAAAATTCGGAGGTCCGCGCAGATTTCTTGGATCCGCGCTGGAGCCTCCTAGCGGCGCCTCCGGCGCCGCCCCTGGCGCGCTCCGCGCGCCAGGGAAGGGGGTCCAGCGCGGATCCAAGAAATCCGCGCGGACCTCCGAGTTGTTATGTTTATGTCATTGGGGCAGGCCGACAAAGAAAAGCGGGCCAGGCAAGGACAAGAAACAGAGGACAATGAGCAGAGGAGGGAGGAGGCGGGAGGGATCTACTTGAACATCTTGGATCGACGCTGTATCGGATCTCTTGGGTCTTGGGTTCGCGCGGATGTCTTGGATCGGCGCTGCACCCACCTCCCTAAGTGCGCGGAGTGCGCCTGGAGCGGCGCCAGAGGCACCGCCAGGGGGGCCCAACGCCGATGCCAGAAGTCCGCGAGGAGCTCTGCAAGTTGGTTCGCATGCCGTCTCTTGTGAACACCATCGAGTCTCGGGAAGCTGCCGGAGGCTCACAAAGGGGGGACACGAGCGTCGAACAGGCTCTGCCCTCGATCCTCTCCAGCTCCGCCTCCCCTCGTGTTGTACCCCTCTGACCCTGGGAGCGCTTGCTCTGCCCCCGCCCGCGCGAGTCCGTGGAAGTGCTCCACGAGCGGCTCCCACGCGTTGTTCCGAGGGTTCAGAATCTCCACCTGCGCGACGATCAATAAAGGGTCCTACGCGAGATGGCACAGCGACCTTGCACCGCGGCTTGCGCGGGCCGCGAGCGCGGCACGCCACGTGGCAAACGAGGGCGCTCACGCGCGACCTTGCGCGGGCAGCTCACGCGCCAAAGTCGGCGCAGACGACCCCGTTTTTTGGTTGCGTCGCTCACCTGGCGCGCTTCGGACAGGGCCGCGCCTTCGTCGGAGGGCGCCTCCGGCGGGCCGGCGGCAGCGGGCGGACGCCGAGCGGCCTAGGGCCGGCCGGCGGAAGCTCGGCGGAGGACGGCGGAAGCAGAAGTGCGACGTGAACGTTGTCGGATCCCGGGCTGCCGCAGGCGGCAAGACATGGCGAGGCGGCGGCAGAGCGGCCTGGCCCACCTCCTCCTCCAGCTCCTCCTGCTCCACCTCAACCTTCACCTCCTCCTCCTCCTCGTGCTCCTCCTCGTGCTCCTCCTCGTGCTCCTCCTCCTCCTCCTCCTCCTCCTCCTCCTCCTCCTCCTCCTCCTCCTCCTCCTCCTCCTCCTAGTCCTCCTCCTCCTCCTCCTCCTGCTCCTCCTCCTCCTCCTGGAGTCCTGGTCCTGCTCCTGCTCCTGCTCCTGCTCCTGGCTTCTGCTTCTGCTCCTCCTCCTCCTCCTCCTCCTCCTCCTCCTCCTCCTCCTCCTCCTCCCTCCCTCCTCCTCCTCCTCCTCCTCCTCCTCCCTCCTCCTCCTCCTCCTCATCATCTCATCATCACCACCACACCACCACCACCACCACCACCATCATCATCATCATCATCATCATCATCATCATCATCATCATCATCATCATCATTATCATCATCAGTATCATCATCATCATCATCATCATCATCATCAGCATCATCATCATCACCATGATCACCATCATCATCATCATCATCATCAGCAGCAGCATCAGCATCAGCATCAGCATCATCAGCATCAGCATCAGCATCAGCATCATCATCATAATCATCATCCTCGTCCTCCTCCTCATCATGATGATAATCATCATCATCACCATCATCCTCATCATCAACATCATCGTGGACATCATCATCATGATGATCATCATCATCACCATCATCATCACCATCATCATCATCAGCAGCAGCAGCATCAGCAGCAGCATCATCACCATCAGCATCATCATCATCAGCATCATCATCAGCATCGTCGTCATCATCATCATCCTCATCATCATCAGCATAATCATCATCATCATCATCATCAGCATCATCATCATCAGCATAAGCATCATCAGTGTCATCATCTGCAGCATAGCATCATCGTCATCAGCAGCATCATCCTCATCAGCACTATAATTATCATCACCACCATCATCACCATCATCATCATCACCACCATCATCATCATCAGCATCATCATCATCAGCATCATCATCATCAGCAGCCGCATGTTCCTGCTCCTACTCCTCCTCCTCCTCCTTCTCCTCCTCCTCTTCCTCCTCCTCCTCCTCGTCCTTCTCCTCCTCCTCGTCCTCCTCCTCCTCCTCCTCCTCCTCGCCCCCCCTGCTTGGATATTAGGGGCCCCGTCAACAACTCGGGGTTAGCTGGGGCAACCCCCGCTGGTGGAATCAGCGGGGCTATCGGTGCCGGCTGGAGGTCGGGATGCATAACCAGTAGCGGCCACTGGACGGAGGCCGTGGGTGACCGACCCAGGGACAGGCGGAGGCCGGGCCCTCTTTCAGGGCTCGGGGTGCGTCCCGCCCGGGGGGGAGGGGCAGGCCGCGGGGGACTGCCCCTCCCCTCCTCCTTCCTCCTGGCTCCTCTTCTCCTCCCCCTCTCCCCTCTCCTCTCCTCCCCACGGGGTTCATAGTCCCACTGCGGCCCACTCCCCCGCCGGGGCTGGGGCCAGAGGCCCCCGCGGCGGCGGCCAGTGCTCCCGAGAGCGCGGAGCGCCAACGCCGCCGCCGCGGGGGGGGGCGCGGATGGTTGATGTTTCCGCTGCGCCGTTTTGCAGGAGGCCCCCCCAAAACCTCAGGCGAGGGGGGTCTCGATTTTGACTTAAGCCGACCTCCACCGCCCAGGGACGGCATGGGGTGAGTGAGGCTTCAATCGTCGCCGCGGTGCGTGCCTCGCATCTGCGGAGATCAGGCCTGCAACATCCTGCAACATCCTCCTCCTCCTCCTCCTCCTCCTCCTCCTCCACCGCCTCTTCCTCCTCCTCCTCCTCCTCTTCCTCCGAATGCTCCTCCTCCTTCTCCTCATCGCGCGTAGAATATCGTCATGCTCCTCTTCTTCCTTCTCCTCCTCCTCCTCGTTTTCCTCCTCCTCTTCCTCATATTATTGTTCCTCCTCCTCCTCCTCCTCCTCCTCCTCCTCTCTCCTCCTCCTGCTTCCTCTCCTCCTCCTCCTCCTCTCATCATCGTCCTCCTCCTCCTCCTCCTCCTCCTCCTCTCCTCCTCCTCCTCCTCCTCCTCCTCCTCCCCCTCCTCCCCCTCCTCCTCCTCCTCCTCCTCCTCCTCCTCCTCCTCCTCCTCCTCCTCCTCCTCCTCCCCGTCCTCCCCCCTCCTCCTCCTCCTCCTCCTCCTCCTCCTCCTCCTCCTCCTCCTCCTCTCTCATCATCATCATCATCAATCATCATCATCATCATCATCTCATCATCATCATCATCATCATCATCATCATCATCCTGCTCCTCCTCCTCCACCTCCTCCTCCCCCTCCTCCTCCTCCTCCTCCTTCTCCTCCTCCTCTTCCTCCACGTGTGTGTTTACATATTTCTAGTATATAGCATCGAAGTGTTAGTGCTAGTGTTAGTCGTAGTTAATGCGGATAGTAATACGAATATGTTGATTAGTGGTGATAGACGAAGAAGAAGATGGAGAAGTCGTAGTAGTAATCGTAGTAGGAGACGTAAGTGTAGTAGTAATAGAAGAAGTAGTAGCTAATCGTAGTCGTAGTCGTAGTCGTAGTCGTATTAGTAGTAGTAGCAGTAGTAGTCGGTAGGTAGGTAGGTAGGTAGGTAGGTAGGTAGGTAGGTAGGTAGGTAGGTAGGTAGGTAGGTAGGTAGGTAGGTAGGTAGGTAGGTAGGTAGGTAGGTAGGTAGGTAGGTAGTAGTGGTGGTAGTAGTAATAATAGTGGTGGTAATAGTAGTAGTAATAGAATACGTGGTAGTTCTGGTACCAGTAATCGCAGTTGTAATCGCAGTAGTGGTAGTAGTAGCAGTAGTAGTAGTAGTAGTACTAGTAATAATAGTAGTGGTGGCTTTAGTAGTAGTAACAATTGTTGTTGGTGTTGTAATAGTACCGTGTATAAAATACTAAGAATAGCCGTGTAATCCGTCTTCGTATGCTTCATACTACTACCTCTATGCTTCTATTACGAACAATATTAGTACTAGTCGTATTGTGAATGCTACGGTGAGTGCGAATACCAAGTACTAGTCGTATCATTGGCGTCCGTACTATTAGTAGCAGTTGTATTACTACAGGTAGTAGTATCCTCTCTCCTCCTCCTCCTCCTCCTCCTCCTCCTCCTCCTCCTCCTCCTCCAACTCCTGCCCCTCTTCTGGGGGGCTGGGGGGGGATGGGGGGGAGGGGCAAGCCGCAGCTTGGGGCGCAAGCGGCCACCTCCAGCGTGAACCGCATGTGCATCTCCAGGAAGGAGTGGGGCAGGCTGTACTTGTACACCTGCGGCCCGCGTGGCTCGGCGCTGGCCAGAAAAGCTGGAGGACCCTGCGGGGCCTGCTCGAAGACAGGAACACGCAGTCGACCCGTATACTGAGGACGCACGACATGGACGCAGAGACCTCGGAAAGCTATGTCGACACCTTTTCGGGCGGGGCGCGGCCAGCGCAAGCGGCCAAGGATGGGCCGAAGGGAGAAGATGCAAGGGTAACCTTGGAAAGCCGCTCATCTTTACGATGCGGGTTGTACGGATCACCCTTTCTCCGAAGGCGTACTGCGTCGAACGCAACGGCCGCGTTCTCCATAGAGATATTCACCCCGAATGCGTCCGTGCACGTAACGACACCCACTTTGCCCAGAGACGACAGTGGCCAGAAAATGAGAGCGGCATGTGGCATACGGCCAGACCTAGGACAGAAGGCCACCCCTGAAAAACACGAGACCCTCCGCCGGCCCAAACGGAAGAACATTCGTGGGTGCCGTTCCCAATAATAGTATTCTTGGGACCCGAAGGAACGGGTGAACGGCAGAGCTTAATAAATCAACAAGCCACTAGCACGGTGGGCAACCAAACGGCGCGAACAACCTGGCTGTCAAAGAACAAATCCATTATTGTTTCATCTAGCATCTCTCTCACGAGAAATCCATTATTCACTGGGAATCCTCTTTGAAGGGAAATGGGCGCGAGAATACACAAGAGCAGCCAACAGACACGACGACCAGTAGGGTACCCTTCCCGAGCCGACCTCCACCTTATGTCTCGGCCCGGTCGTAGGCCCAGAGACTGGTTTTCTGGTGACGAGGAGGAGGAGGAAGAGGAGGAGGAGGAGGAGGAGGGGGAGGGGGAGGAGGAGGAGGAGCAGGAGGAGGAGGAGGAGGAAGAGGAGGAAGAGGAGCGAACATGCGCCGACGGGGACGATCCATCCGATCATGGGCGACCGCGCGGCCCCGCTTCGCCCACGAGGCAAGCAGCCAGCCTCAGGGCACGGCGGGCGGCGGCGACAGCCGCTGTCCACTTAGAGCATCTGGTCGGCGATGGCCTCCTGTTCACCCTCCTCAGTATCTGCCCGAACGAGTGAGAGGCGGGGGACGAACTCAGCCGCGCCAGCGTTCAACGAAGCAGAGCCCGCAGCTGCACTGCACCGTCGATGCCGCCACTGCTGGTGCCGGGCAGCGCTCGCACGTCGCAGAATCGTACACGTCGGTCGGAAAGAAGTAAGTAGAAACATGAAGTAGGAAGGCGGATAAAGTGGAGTGGGCCCAGGCCCTCCCAGAGAACAACGAAACACAGCAAAAGCATGCCGATTCTTGGAGTAGGAAGGCGCTTGAAGTAGATTGGGATGTGGAAATCCAAAAGCACCTACTTTCTCAACGACCGGCATGTACACATGCGTGCAAGGACCTTGTCCGAGAAAATGCCACGAGCCTCCATCCATCGCAGGAAGTCGAACGCAGGGTCCGCAGGTGGGGCGCTCCGTGGAGCACTTCTCAAGGCCGCACTGCAGCAGCAGTTCGCGCCTGAGGTCCAACAGCCGAGATACAGTCATCGGCCTGACCTAAGGAACGATAAATAAGGAACGAAGCCCCTGTTTTCCAAGGAAAAAAGCATACGGAACAATAAATAATCAAACAAACGCATAAGGAACGATACGTAACGCATGCTAGCCTTAAGGAACGACCGAGCCCCTTTTGAAAAGTAAGTGTTCCTTAATCAAGCCGCTCACTGTATGGCCTCGGGTGGTACGAAGTAGGGAAGAAGACCGAAGGGAACTATGCACATGCACCGATGACGGTCCAGAAGTCGGAGCACTGTCGCACAGGCATCCTAGAACTCCGGACATGAGCGCGCAGACACCCGAGCTCGTCGACCATGGAAACGAAGCGCGCCAAGCGCAAAGTTCAATGCCATGTAGCTGGTCCCGTCAAGGGAACTGGATGCGAGGGAGCGCCGCTGGGAGGAACAAAAATTCTAGGTATGATACTCTGGAGGAACACGTACCCCAGGCCCGCGAAATAGAGGACGCCACCGCACCAGAGAGCGCTGACATGAGAGGACCGAGGGGCGCGAACATCGGCCGGGCCGCGGGATGGCTTATGAGGAGCCAAGGAGGATGGAGGAGGCAGTGATGAGGAGGAGAGGAGGGGAGGAGGAGGAGGAGGAGGAGGAGGAGGAGGAGGAGGAGGAGGAGGAGGAGGAGGAGGAGGAGGAGGAGGAGGTTAGACTCGGCCCTCCAGACCCCCGCCCGCCCCCACGCTGAGGGGAGAACCTGGGCCCCCAGGCCTACCTGCCCGACGCCAAGGGGCGGGGACGGGCGCCGTCTCTCTCGGGACTCGCGGCACCCATCCTCGCCCAGAGGGTGAACGCCGGGAGTTTACACCCCAGCTCAGAGTGAAGAACCTTCTACGCTAAGAGAATCGGCCTCACTACAAGCGCTCTGCTTGAGCAGTAGCTAAGGTCCATACATATACATATACATGTACATATATATATGGATTATCATACATGCAAGCATCCATCCATCCATCAATCCATCCATGCATGCATGCATGAATACCTGCGTACACTCATATATCTATGTGTGTTTGCACACATACATACACACATGCATACGTGTATGCAAACATAAATACATACATACATACAGACATACAGGCATACATACATACATACATGCATGCATGCATGCATACATATATAAATATATACATACATACATACATGCATACATACATACATACATGCATGCATACATACGTACATACATGCATGCATACATACATGCATATATGCATGCATGCATACATACATGCATGTATACATACATACATCCACACGTACATGTGTACATACATACATACATACATACATACATACATACATACATACACATACATACATACATACATACATACATACATACATACATAGATGTATACATACATGTGTACACACATGCATGCAGACATGCATATATACATACATACGTACGTAGATACAGACACACATGCATACATACATACATGAATGCATACATGCATGTATATACATATACGTACATACATACACACATACATACATACATACACGCATGCATGCATGCATGCATGCAGACATACATACCTGCGTACCTACATACATACATACATGCATAAATACATACACGCGTACATACATGCATATATACACACATTCCTACATACATGTATATATACATACATACATACATACATACATACATACATACATACAGATATACATACATACATACATACATACATACATACAGACATGCATGCATACATACAAACGTACAATCATACATACATGCATACATATATACATACATACATACAGACATACACACATACATACATGTATATCAGCATTCCCCAGGAGCTCCAAGGAAAACGCCCAGGGCCCAGTCCGGACTCTTGGTTCTCTGGCGCGAAATGTAGAGCCCGCGAAAACACCACGCTGTTTAGAAGCTCTCTGATGGGAGCATCTGTGGTGGACGTGGGTGGGAGTCGAGCACGACCTCGCCGGCGCTCCAGCCGCGACGAGGGGAGCCGACGAGGGCCCGCAGCCGCACGCAGCGAGGGTCCAGGGCAGACACGAGCGGCGGAGGGGCCCACCGCACAGGACCGAGGGAGGCCCGGGAACCACGCGGGGGAGAGCCGCCCTGCCCGGCCCCGGCAGGGGTCGGGACGGCTCCCCGGACCCCCGACGTCGTGATCCGTTCTGTCCCAGCGTCGACACCCAGAGGTTTGGACCATAGGGGGCCACAGGCGAACCCTACCCCATACCCCCCACGATTTCTGAGGGGGAGGGTGGGGTTCACTTCGCTCAGAAATCGTGGGGGGTAGGGGTAGGGTTCGCCTGTGGCCCCCTACTGGACCCCCTCCCCGGGGCCGGCTTGTCCTCCTGGGTCGTTACTCGACGTCCCCGAGGCCCAGGAAGGGCCCCCAGAGGCCGACAGTGGCGAAAAACCTCCCGTCGGGAGATTTTGGTCGCAGTGCGAGGAGGTCGGGGGCTGACGACGACTGTCAGCGCGCAAGCCGTGGCTGACGGCCGCGGCGCCAGCAGTCGCCTGGCCGCCGCCGCCGCAACGCGGCCTTCGGCGGCGTCCGGCAGGCTTCTCGGCCTGCCTGCCAATGGGCGCTGGCGGCCTCTTCTGTGAGCCCTGGTGGGAGGAGGCGGGGGCGCTATTTCGGCGGCCCCGGTGCAGTCACAAGGAGCCCAGACCCCCTCGGGTACCGAAAATTATCCTGGCGAAGGACCCAACCATATGCAGTTGTGAGTATCGCAATTGTGAGTATCTTCTTCGGTGGCGCTCCCTATGGGGCCACGAACCGCATGAGGGGTGTGCCGAAATGTGGCGGGGCACACAACGCAAAGGAATACGATAGATCTGATTACGAGAGAAAGAACGCGGGTGAGTCAGAGCAAGAGGGAATCTGAGTATGAATGGGTCTGCGCGCGAGTGAATATATTTGCATGAGTGCGATCATGGAAACGCCTAGCGTAAGTGTATATGAATGTGAATGGTTCGAGCATGCCTGTCCGAACACACGTGACACGGGGCGTGGCCGCCGCAGGCAGCTTCCGCGGGAACCCCGACGGCAGCGTCCGCACGTCGCGACGCCCATGTCGGCACGCCTCTTGCGAGGATCGCGCCCGCTTTCGGCTCTTCTTTTCCTTCCTCTTTGCCCGCGCACTCCAAAATCCAAGGCTGCGGGCGCAGCGCAGCGCGGAGTCCCCGCGACGCGCGCTGGTCGCCCCGGGCGGGGTCCCAGCGACGCGCGCGGGTCGTCCGCTGCGCGAAGCAGAGAGAGCTGACTAGCTAACTGGCTGGCTGATAGCGGGCAAGTCTCTGACCGCTGGGCCGAGCGACGACGGGCGAACGAGGCGCCGGGCTCCCCGCAGCACGGAGTTCCCGCGTCGCGCGCTGGTCGCCCCGAGAGGGTCCCAGCGACGCGCGCGGGTCGTCCGCGGCGCGAGGCCAAACAATTAGTCGGGCAGTAGAGAGAAGGCGCGGCTCGGGGGATACGCTCCTCAGGTCAGGCCTCGCGGATGAACTCGGTGAAGCCGAGCTCCCTGGCGAGGGCCGTCGTTTCCCTCCTGCACCGCTTCGTGCGCGCCGCAAACTGCTCCAGCTGCTTCCGCAAGCCCTGCGGCGGCCCTGCCAGGAAGAACTCGATGCGCGGCGCCCGCATGAGCAGGAGGTCCTCGTGGCGCGTGGCGCGCGAGAGCAGCACGTAGAGCTCCAGCCACCAGTCGTCGTCCTCCTTCTTGCCGTTCCCTACCTCGTGGCGGCCGCAATCCAGGATCACGCCTGGGCGACGTCGACCGAGGGAGCAGCGCGCCGGGCAGCCGACGGCCCAGGGCGAGAGTCCACAGGACCGAGAGATGGTCTGGCCGCGGACTGCTCGAGGCTTGCCGACGGCACAGGGCGGCGGCACTGAGGCCTTCGGTGGAGCTCCCTATGGGGCCACGAAGCGTGTGAGGGGTGTGCCGAAATGTGTGTGGGTGACGCATGCGGCCGCGGGCACTGGGGCCTTCGGTGGAGCTCCCTATGGGGCCACGAAGCGTGTGAGGGGTTGGCCGAAGTGGATGGGGGTGACGCATGCGGCCGCGGGCACTGGGGCCTTCGGTGGAGCTCCCTATGGGGCCACGAAACGTGTGAGGGGTGTGCCGAAATGTGTGTGGGTGACGCATGCGGCCGCGGCCACTGGGGCCTTCGGTGGAGCTCCCTGTGGGGCAACGAAGCGTGTGAGGGGTGTGCCGAAATGGGTGTGGGGGACGCATGCGGGCGGCGGCACTGGGGCCTTCGGTGGAGCTCCCTGTGGGGCCACGAAACGTGTGAGGGGTGTGCCGAATTGGGTGTGCGTGACGCATGCGGGCGGCAGCACTGGGGCCTTCGGTGGAGCTCCCTATGGGGCCACGAAACGTGTGAGGGGTGTGCCGAATTGGGTGTGCGTGACGCATGCGGGCGGCAGCACTGGGGCCTTCGGTGGAGCTCCTATGGGGCCACGAAAGGTGTGCCGAATTGGGTGTGCGTGACGCAGCGGGCGGCAGTGGGGCCTTCGGGGAGCTCCTATTGGGTGTGCCGAATTGGGTTGGGTGTGCGTGAAGCATGCGGGCGGCAGCACTGGGGCCTTCGGTGGAGCTCCTGTGGGGCCACGAAACGTGTGAGGGGTGTGCCGAATTGGGTGTGCGTGACGCATGCGGGCGGCAGCACTGGGGCCTTCGGTGGAGCTCCCTATGGGGCCATGAAGCGTGTGAGGGGTGTGCCGAATTGAGTGTGCGTGACGCATGCGGGCGCGGGCACTGGGGCCTTCGGTGGAGCTCCCTATGGGGCCACGAAACGTGTGAGGGGTGTGCCGAATTGGGCGTGCGTGACGCATGCGGGCGGCAGGAGGGGGGAGGAGGCAGCGGGAGGAAGGAGAACGCGGGGCACCGTCTCTTCAAAACGAGGACCCAACACCACAGGATGGTTGGGAAAAACATGACGGGAGGCTTCTCCCTCTTCTCGGCCTCCGGAAGCCCTTACCTGCCCTCGGGACCCTCAAACAACGGCTCAGGATGAAGACCTGGTCCTGGGAAAGGGGTCCAGACCTCTGGGGGTCGACGTTGTGAAAAAATCACGAAGTCAGAGAGCAGCAAACCGCCCACCAGGCGCCAGCAGGCCAACTCTAGGCCCAGATATCAGCGCAAGCTGGCTGTGGCCAGGGTCAGGGAGGACACTCGTGATTACAGCCAGGCCTGGCCCAAGATGGGCATGTGGGCGCCAGGGCGCTTTCAGCGCATCAGCCCTGCGTCTCGGCAGTTGGCATGTACCCTGCGCGAAGAAAGGCCCGACTCAGAAACTCCTGGGAACGCTTGCGCTGAGCACTCGGGGGGTACACTTTCGCTCCAGCCGCCCTCCCGCGGAGTTCTTGCCGACCAGGCCGGGGCCTGGCAACTGCTCTCATGGTGTCAGTGCCACACTTGCTCTGGGGCACACTGTCAGGTACCTCGGAAGTGATGCGGGAACGGGAAGGCCAATTTTTCCCAACCATCCTGTGGTGTTGGGTCAGGGTTCGCATGGCGGCCCCGCATTTTGGCAAACCCCTCACACGGTTCGTGGCCATTGGGAGCTCCACCGAAGGCCCACTGGCAGGGTTCGCATGGCGGCCCCGCCCCATTTTGGCAAACCCCTCACACGGTCCGTGGCCCCATGGGGAGCTCCTCCGAAGGCCCCAGTGGCAGGGTTCGCATGGCGGCCCCGCATTTTGGCAAACTCCTCGCACGGTTCGTGGCCCCGCAGGGAGCTCCACCGAAGGTCCCAGTGGCAGGGTTCGCATGGCGGCCCCGCCCCAGTTGGGCGCACCCCTCACACGGTTCGTGGCCCCATAGGGAGCTCCACCGAAGGCCCCAGTGGCAGGG
>CAUYUJ010016502.1:25000-35000 GCA_963575745.1 Prorocentrum cordatum | reverse complement strand
ACCCCTCGACCCCGCAACCCCGCAACGCCGCGACCTCGCAACCCCCCAACCCCGCAACCCCGCGACCCCGCAACCCCGCAACCTCGGATTCTGCCCCCCTGGTAAATTCGAGAGACCACAGGGTCGCGGGGTCGCGGGGTTGCGGGATTCTGCCCTCCAGGGAGAGAGTCGAGAGGCCACAGGGTCGCAGGGTTGCGGGGTTGTGCCCCCCTGGGAGAGAGTCGAGATGACACAGGGTTGCGGGGTCGCGGGATTGCGGGATTCCCCGTTATGGGAGAGACCCGAGAGGCCACAGGGTCGCGGGATCGCGGTGTTGCGGGATTCTTTTTTCCTGGGAAAGAATCGAGATGGCACAGTGTTGCGGGGTCGCTGGGCTGCGGGATTCTATTCGCCTGAGAGAGACTCAAGATGACATAGGGTTGCGGGGTCACGGGGTTGCGGAATTTCATCCCCCTGTGAGAGATTCCCTGAGGTCTGAGGATTGCAGAAGAGACCAAAAAAGCAACCACTCAGTTTCAGATGCGCAGAGACATCCGGTTGTTCGATGCGTGGGCCTCAGAAGTCCGGACCACTGCCCCAAGGCCTGCTATTCGCCCTGGATCGTTTTTTGACGCTCCCGAGGCCCGGCGAGGGCCCCACGGAGGCTTCCGGGCCTCCCCAAAGTGGCCTCTGAAAGCCCCTGGAGTCCTAGGATGCTCGGGCGGGTGGTTACGCGAGGTGGCCTACATGAAATATTACGAATCTCACAAAACATAAACATAAACTTTCGGCGCTCCGCGCGGATTTCTTGGACCCACTTCCCTAGCGCGCGAAGCGCGCCAGGGGCGGCGCTGGAGGCGCCGCCCGAGGGGGCCCAGCGCAGATCCAAGAAATCCGAGTTTATGTTGATGCCATTTTGCTTCTTCGAGAAGTGGGAGGTGAAGACAAGGGCCCTCAAGGGGCCCTGCAGGGCCCCAGTCGGGCCCTTTCCCGCACACCCCAGTTTCAGTCACCCCCCATTACCGCCCGCCCGAGATGCTGAAACCAGGCGTCTGGTGCTTCAACTTTTTCGACGCGTGTTGGGGGCGTGCAGAAGAGGGGGGGCGTCCGAGAGGCGGGCTCGCAAATCAGTGCCCGAGGCATGTGCTCGGACGGGGGGCAGGGGACGCCCTCCGAGACGAAAGGGGGGCCGTGAAGCTCGAGCAGATATCGTGGCCCCCGCCATGATGTCCACCCAGCATGGCAACAAGGGCGCCCAGCTTCGCGCGTCACGCTGCGCGAAGCGCGAAGCTCGAAGCGCGAACGACTTCGCGCTCTCGCGCCGTCCCCCAGGGGAGAGGAGGAGGAGGAGGAGGAGGAGGAGGAGGAGGAGGAGGAGGAATCGGAGCTGAAGCGCGAGGCGCAGAGCGCGAGCAGCTTCGCGCCCTCGAGGGCGCCCTTGGACAACGACCCCGGGGGCCGAACTCTGGGAAAACGCCGGACCGAAAAACGGCAACGACGAAAGCACCCGGTGACGAACCCAACCCTTCCTAAACAAAGGGCGGGCAAAGTCTTGACAGCTCACAGTCACTAAAAACAAACATGTCGAAGGACTCGCATTACACAGTTGCACGCTTCGCAGCCCCCCAGGGAGCCGCGACGTCTCAACTGGGTCGCAGTTCCACTCCCGGGAACCCACGAAAGCGGCGACGGTTTCACACTTCGCAGCCCCCCAGGGAGCCGCGAGGTCTCGAAGGCATCCCCGTACCACTCCACACCGCACGACCTCCCAGGAACCAACGAAAGGGGCGACGGTTTCACACTTCGCAGCCCCCCAGGGAGCCGCGAGGGCTCGATGGGACCCCCGTACCACTCCACACCGCACGACCTCCCAGGAGCCAACGAAAGGGGCGACGGTTTCACATTTCGCAGCTCCCCAGGGAGCCGCGACGTCTCAACTGGGTCGCCGTACAACTCCACTCCGCGCGACCTCTCAGGAGCCAACGAAAGTGGCGACGGTTTCACACTTCGCAGCCTCCCAGGGAACCGCAAGATCTCAAATGGGTCGCCGTACCACTCCACTCCGCGCGACCTCCCAGGAGCCCACGAAAGTGGCGACACTTTCACACTTCGCAGCCCCCCGGGGAGCAGCGAGGACTCAACTGGCCCCCTGTACATCTCCACTCCGCGCGACCTCTCAGGAGCCCACGAGGATGGCGACAATTTCACACAAGTTCCCTCTCCCAGGAGCCCACGAGAGAGCCAGAGGGCAAGAGAGAGGAGATAGGAGGCAGGAGAGAAGCGGGGAGGAGGACGAGAGACGCGACCACATTGCGATTAAAAACGAGAACCAGCACAGGAGGGCTGGAAAAAAAGACAACCAATATACACACACACACACAACAGCAACAGCAACAGCAACAGCAACAGCAACACCAACACCAACACCAGCAGCAGCAACAACAACAGCAACAACAACAGCAACAACAACAGCAACAGCAACAGCAACAGCAACAACAGCAACAGCAGCAACGACAACAATACAAACACCACCACCACCACCACCAACAACAACAACAACAACAGCATCAACACCAATAACAACAACAACAACAACAACAACAACAACAACAACAACAACAACAACAATCACTTTACCCGAACGCTCAGTGTTCTCACCAGTGCCAGGGTTTTCATGCGACGCCAGCCAATACCCCCACTTTGTGGGGGGCCAGTGCAAGCTCTACCAAATATCCACACGACTCTTCGCCACCACCCACACCCAGCTTCCCGCCCTATGACGTTCGGACACTTCACTTCGTGGCATGCGGACGACCGTGGCTACTATTCAGGGCCCCGCGGCCGACGACGACGGCGTGCGCGCGCGAAGAAAAAACGAATGTGTCCCGCATGGTATTATTTGACAGGGATGATGGCCCTGGCAGGTGCGCAACCGTTGTCGCAGAAGTTCGAAAAAGTTGCTCGCAAAAGCCCGTTTGACAGAAATGTTTAAAAAGTGTTGGGTTTCCTACGAATCCGCAAGAGCGCGCGGGATGAGATTTTGACATTTTTTTGTTGAAAAACCATTGGTTTTTTGATGTTTTTATGTTAAAATCGCTCCGAACACTAAGCTTTTGGAAGGATTTCGTCTTGCGCGCGCGAATGTCCACTTTACCTTATTTTTTGCAAGGGATTCTTGAAATTTGATTATATTAGAACAAGAAATGTCATTTTATAGTGTTTTTTGCAAGGGAAAGCGGGGGGGAACAAAACAACCGGATCTTGATCACATCGAATTACCTGAGGCTTCCTCACGAAAATGATGAAAATGTAGCTGCGGCCTAGGCGGCGCAGGGGGGCCGTGCACCAGGGGTCCCAACAATAATTATTCTTTAGAATTAATAATGTTCAACAACAACAACAACAACAACGGCAACTACAACAACAACAACAACACCAACAGCAACAACAATAACAACAACATCAACAACAACAACAAAAACAACAACAGCAGCAGCAGCAACAACAACAACAACAACAGCAACAACAACAGCAACAGCAACAGCAGCAGCAGCAGCAGCGGCAGCAGCAGCAACAACAACAACGACAACAACAACAACTACATCACCAACAACAACAACAAAACCATCACCACCACCACCAACAACAACAACAACAACCATTTTAAGGCTGTACGCTCTTACTTGCCCGCGAGTCATTCAACACGTATACCCTACACCCGCGATGCCCGCCCTCTTCGTCTTCTATCACACCACTTTCGGGGGGATTATTTCTCTTTGCTGGGGCCGGCGGGCTTAGACGTACGGGCAAACCGGAACGGGCACAATCCTTCGGGGGCGTACATCTCTCTGCCCGCCATTGGAATTGGCGCGGGCCCTGCAAGAGGAGGAGGGGAAGAACGAGGGAGAGTGGGAGGAAGGGGAGGGGGAAGGACGAAGGAAGAGGGAAGATACCACGTTGTGAAGGCGTCCTTGGCGCGCGCGTGGTTCCTGAGCGCCGAAACGCAATTCCAGAATAATTTGTGAGGACGTCGCACGCGAGAGCGCAGTCCTGAGTACATTGTGAGGAAATCTCGGGCGGAAGCGGGGGCCCTGACTAAGTTGCGAGGAAGTCTCAAGCGGGAGCGCCGTTCCTGAGCAAATTGCACGGAAGTCTCAGGCGGGAGCGGGGGTCCTCACTAAATTGCGAGGAAGTCTCAGGCGGGAGCGCCGTTCCTGAGTCAATTGCGCGGAAATGTCAGGCAGGAGCGGGGGTCCTTAGTAAAATTCGAAGAAGTCTCAGGCGGGAGCGCCGTTCCCACGTAAATCGCACGGAAGTCTCAGGCGGGAGCGGGGGTCTTGATTACATTGCGAGGAAGTCTCAGACGGGAGCGCCTTTCCTGAGTAAATTGCGCGGAAGTCTCAGGCGGGAGCGGGGGTCCTGAGTAAAAATCGAGAAAGTCTCAGGCGGGAGCCGTTGTTGTTGTAGCCCGGGGGGCAGGGGCACAGTTTGAGCAGGAAGACTTTCCTTGAGAAAAAACAAGGTGCGAGCCCCGGGGGTGGCACTTCAATCGAAAAAAATCAATGTGCACCGGTGGGGGGGATCAACAATAATTATTCTTCAAGAATGAGAGTTCAACAACAACAACAACAACAACAACAACAATCATTTTACCCGAACGCGTGGTGTTCTCACCAGTGCCAGGGTTTTCATACGACACCAGGCAATACCCCCACTTCGTGGGGGGGCATTACAAGCTCTACCAAATATCCAAACGACTCTTCGCGACCACCCAAACCCAGCTTCCCGCCCTATGACGTTGGGACACTTCACTTCGTGGCGTGCGGACGACCGTGGCTACTACACTGGCGTGGGGTACACACCCACAGAACTTGGTCACTTATTCGGGGCGCGCATGTGCCCAGCATGGTGCAATTGTGCCATACAATACATAATACAGAGAGACAGAGAGAGAGACAGAGAGCAGACAGAGAGAGAGACAGAGAGAGCGGAGTTGGTCACATTTTTGGGTCAAGTTCCTGGGATGATGGGAATACACAACTCTGTTACATTTGATAGTGTGCACGAGGACCTACGGTGCGATTCGTGTGATTCGAGGACCTACGGTGCGATTCGTGTGATTTTATGATGCGCGGTGGTAAAATTCTTAAGAACCCAATGGTTTTTGGAGATTTCGGCGTGCGCGCGCGAAGAAAAAACGAATCTGTCCCGCATGGTATTATTTGACAGGGATGATGGCCCTGGCAGGTGCGCAACCGTTGTCGCAGAAGTTCGAAAAAGTTGCTCGCAAAAGCCCGTTTGACAGAAATGTTTAAAAAGTGTTGGGTTTCCTACGAATCCGCAAGAGCGCGCGGGATGAGATTTTGACATTTTTTTGTTGAAAAACCATTGGTTTTTTGATGTTTTTATGTTAAAATCGTTCCGAACACTAAGCTTTTGGAAGGATTTCGTCTTGCGCGCGCGAATGTCCACTTTACCTTATTTTTTGCAAGGGATTCTTGAAATTTGATTATATTAGAACAAGAAATGTCATTTTATAGTGTTTTTTGCAAGGGAAAGCGGATTACAACAAAACAACCGGATCTGGATCACATCGTTTTACCTGAGGCTTCCTCACGAAAATGATGAAAATGTAGCTGCGGCCTAGGCGGCGCAGGGGGGGCGCGCACCAGGGGGCCCAACAATAATTATTCTTTAGAATAAATAATGTTCAACAACAACAACAACAACAACAACAACAACAACAACAACAACAACAACAACAACAACAACAACAACAACAACAACAATTACTAGCACGTGGGGACACTCCGTTCTCACCAGTGCCAGGGTTTTCATAGGAGGCGGGCAATACCCCCACTTTGTGGGGGGGCCGGTTCAAGCTCTACCAAATTTCCAAACGACTCTTCGCCACCACCCACACCCAGCTTCCCGCCCTATGACGTTCGGACACTTCACTTCGTGGCATGCGGACGACCGTGGCTACTATTCAGGGCCCCGCGGCCGACGACGACGGCGTGCGCGCGCGAAGAAAAAACGAATGTGTCCCGCATGGTATTATTTGACAGGGATGATGGCCCTGGCAGGTGCGCAACCGTTGTTGCAGAAGTTTGAAAAAGTTGCTCGCAAAAGCCCGTTTGACAGAAATGTTTAAAAAGTGTTGGGTTTCCTACGAATCCGCAAGAGCGCGCGGGATGAAATTTGACATTTTTTTTTTGAAAAACCATTGGTTGTTTGATGTTTTTATGTTAAAATCGCTACGAACACTAAGGTTTTGGAAGGATTTCGTCTTGCGCGCGCGAATGTCCACTTTACCTTATTTTTTGCAAGGGATTCTTGAAGTTTGGTTATGTTAGAACAAGAAATGTCCACTTTAGCTTATTTTTTGCAAGGGAAAGCGGGATCGTAACAAAACAACCGGATCCGGACCCCCGTTTTGCCTGAGACTTCCTCACGAAAATGATGAAAATGAGGCTGCGGCCTAGGCGCGGCGAGGGGGCCATGCACCAGGGGTCCCAACAATAATTATTCTTTAGAAGTAATAATGTTCAACAACAACAACAACAACAACAACAACAACAACAACAACAACAACAACAACAACAACAACAACAACAACAACAACAACAATGACGACGACGACGACGACGACGACGACGACGACGACGACGACGACGACGACGACGACACAAAGGTCGAAGGTCTGAGCCCAGTGCGCCGCAAGAAGGCAGGCGACCCGAGTGCCGCGGGGACCGCGGGGACCGCGGGCCGGCCTTCCAGTTGAGGCAGAGGGTGAAGAGGAACTGCCGGGGCTTCTCGAGGCGGACCTCCTGGGCTGCCGGGGCCGAGACCGAGACCGAGGAGGAGGAGGAGGAGGAGGAGGAGGCGGCGGAGGAGGGGGAGGAGGAGGAGGAGGAGGAGGAGGAGGAGGAGGGGGGGGGGGAGGGGAGGAAGGATGGAGGAGGAGGAGGAGGAGGGGGAGGAGGAGGAGGAGGAGGAGGAGGAGGAGGAGGATGAGAGGAGGAGGAGGGAGGGAGGAGGAGGAAGGAAGGAGGAGGAGGCCCCAGGGGCGCAGGGCCGAGCCGCGCCACCTCCTCCGGAGGCGGCCCGCCGAGGGCAGGCTGGGCCTCCCGGCCCCGTGGGCCCCGCGGGCCACGCGGCGCGAGCTCCGGCGCGCAGCGGCCGGGGAGTCGAACAGGGGGCCAGATGCGAACCCTACCCCCTACCTCCCACGGGAGGTTTTTCGCCATTGTCGGCCTCTGGAGGCCCTTCCCGGGCCTCGGGGACGTCGAGCAACGACCCAGGAGGACAAGCCGGCCCCAGGGAGGGGGTCCAGTAGGGGGCCACAGGCGAACCCTACCCCTACCCCCCACGATTTCTGAGGGGGAGGGTGGGGTTCACTTCAGTTGGGGCCTCCCGAGCGGAGTGAACCCCACCCTCCCCCTCAGAAATCGTGGGGGGTAGGGGTAGGGTTCGCATGTGGCCCCCTATCGAAACCGTGCAGCGCCCTGAGATCCGACGGTGCAAACAAACCTGCAGTAGGCGGTGGGCAAGCCTGCCTGTAGTAGACCTCCCCTTAGCGAAAGCGTCCTGGGACCGAAACCTTCGGAGCTGGACCCGACGCCCTCTCGCGAACCGAAATCGGCCAATTCCTGAATCGACGTGTCAGGGTAGGAGGTCTGTCCACCCCAGATACAGTCAGACTTGATTGGAGGGGACACGCGAGGGGACGCGAGACACAGGACACGAGGGTGCCCTTGATCTGGCAGGGTCGACCTACTAATCTGGGCCGCCTCTATGCAGCCTTGCCAAAAAATCACGACCGGACACCTGGACCCCATACTTCTGGGTCATTCTTCGAGCCCCACCGATATGCGAGAGTCCCGGGGCCCGAAGTGGGGCGCAGACGTCCGGCCCGAAAAAATTGAGTCGCCAAGATCTCAGGGCCCTCGCAAGCAGAAGAAGACGCCGTGCACGCCAGAGGTGCACGGGCAGGAGGAGCAGAGCCGGGGCGGCCGCCGCCGAGCAGCCGCCAAAAGCAGCGCAGGCACGATGCGGACCTCTCTGCAAACCCCCGGCTCCGCGGAGGGCCGGGGCAAGAGGAGAGGCGGGGCACTCAGAGAGGCAAGAGGAGGGAGGCTGGCTCGCTCGCTCCACGGCGGCAGGGGCCAAGAGGCGGCCGCTCTCGAGGGAAGGGGGGGAGGCAGGAGGAGGAGAAGGAAGAGGAGGAGGAAGCAGGGAGGGGAGGAGGAGGAGGAGGAGGAGGAGGAGGAGCAAGAGAAGGAGGAGGAGGAGGAGGAGGAGGAGGAAGAGGAGGAAAGGGGGAGGGAGGATAAATCGGGACGTGAATCGGGAAGCCGCGACGTGGCCAGCCTTGGGGGCTCGCCGGGCGCGCGGCGGAGTGCCCGCGGCGCCACCCGGCCCTCCCTGAGGGCGACGGGGAGGCTGCGGGAAGCAGTGGCGGACTCTGCGGCGAGCTCCTCCTTACCCTTCGGGAAGGGATGCGGCGCCGACGACGGCGAGGGGAGAGCGGGCCGTCTTGAAACGGCCGTGTCGCTGCTGCTGCTGCTGCTGCTGCTGCTGCTGCTGCTGCTGCTGCTGCTCATGCTCATGTTCATGCTCATGTTCATGCTGCTGCTGCTCATGCTCATGCTGCTGCTACTGCTGCTGCTGCTGCTGCTGCTGCTGCTGCTGCTGCTGCTGCTGCTGCTGCTGTCGTCGCTGTTGTTTTTGTTGTGCCCGTGCCGACAAGCGGACCGTCGCGGCCGAAGCTGCGGCGGGCTGCGCCGTTGCGATCTGCCTCCTTACCCTTCATCTCCTCGGCCTCCTCGCTCGTCTTCGGCGTCAGGCGTCGGCGTGCACGAGGGGGCGTGGACCGCACGGGAACGGGCGATCGGGGGACGCCGGCTCCTCCACGCATGGCAAGTGGAGGAGGAGGAGGAGGAGGAGGAGGAGGAGGAGGAGGAGGAGGAGGAGGCGGTGGGGGGTCTGGGCCTGGGCCTGGGCCTTCGTCGATCTGCAGCAGGCTGGGAGGGGGAACCCTGTCCAGTCGCCAGAAGCAGCCGCCAAGAGCAGCCACCCCAAGCAGCCAAGATCTCGTCCGTTGGGGGAGCAAGAGGGGGTGAGCGGGAGCCCGCGCCGATCGGCGAAACAAACACAGCTACCGCGTCGCACTGCTCGGCTTAAGGCTTCGCGAACTCGTCGACGCGTCGGATCGCACGCGCCAGCCACAGGCTCGCACGCCAGGGCCGCCCTGTCGCCGACGCTGGCGTGCAGGTGCCGCCGCGGCTGCCCCGACGCTCGGGCCGCGAGCGGGATCCTCCAGACCGGCCTACGCCGAGCCGATGTGCGCGCCCCGCTCCATCGCGCTCGTCGGCGGAACGGCGGGGGCTGCCCGAGAGGGAAGGCACGCGCGGGCGCGGGCGCCAGCCCCGCGGGCATGTCCGCGGGGGCGCCGAGGAAGCGCGGGGGAGCCGTAGAGGCCAGCTCGGAGAGGGCCTCGGTGTCCCCCCCGTGCTCGTGCTCCTCGCACTGCCTCTCGACTCTGGTCTTTGCCTCCATGTCCACGTCGCCGGGCAGGAAAAAAGGTACGAGCGTCGAGGTGCACTGTGAGAATGTGAAAAAGCAGCGTCGGCCAGTGAGGAGGTCAACAGAAGTTAGTCATCCGAAACGAAAAGTCGACAAAAGGAAACTTGATCGGACAAGAACGGGAAGCGCCGATTTTGTCCATTGGGCTCGTAGGGGGAAAAAAGACAAGGATGATGACGACGACAAGGCGGCGGATGTCGAGGATGGCAGCGTGGATGACGAGGAGGGCAAGGAGGGGAGCAGAAGAACAATGAGTAGGAAGACAAGCACGAGGACGAGGAGAAAGAGATGGAGGAGGCCGAGTACTAGGAGAAACGAAGCGGAGGAGGAAAAGAAGAAGGACGACGACGACGACGAAGACGACGAAGACGACGAAGACGACGACGAAAAGGACGTCGAAGAAAAAAGGGGTCCTAGTGATCTTTTGAGGCTA
>CAUYUJ010016502.1:15000-20000 GCA_963575745.1 Prorocentrum cordatum | reverse complement strand
ATCAGCATCATCATCACCACAACCATCATCATCATCAGCAGCATCATCAGCAGCATCAGCATCATCATGATCGTGATCAACATCAGCATCGGCATCATCAACATCAGCATCAGCATCAACAGCAGCATCGTCATCATTATCAGCAGCAAAAGCGTCATCGGTATCAACATCAGCATCATCAGCATAATCAACATCATCGTCATCATCGTCGTCAAAATCATCAGCAGCAGCAGCATCATCCACATCATCATAACCATCATTATCCGAATCAGCACCATCATCAACATCATCGTCATCATCCCCCTCCTCCTCCTCATCCTCCGCCTCCTCCTCCTATCCTGCTCCTCCTCCTTCTCCTCGCCTCCTCCTCCTCCTCTGCCTCCTCCGCTTCCTCCTCATCCTCCTCCTCCTCCACCTCCTCCTGCTCCTGGGTATGAAGGGGACGGGGTATAAAAAGAGTGCCGAGCAGCCCACGACTGTTCCGGCGGGATAGGAACACAACGAAATACCCCTCCTCCTCGTCATCGGCCTGACCCGCGGCCAACCTGTGAAGGGGAACGGGGAGAGGGAGCCGAAGGGGGAGAGCGGAGGAGGCGAGGACGACGACGACGACAACGACGACGACGACGACGACGACGACGACGACGACGACGACGACGACGACGACGACGACGACGGCGGCGGCGGCGGCGGCGGCGGCGGCGGCGACCACGACGACTGGGAAGCTTCCGCTGACCGACCGAAGGCGGCTCTGGGCAGGCCCGCGCCGCCGGGCTCCTCCTCGCCGAAGGCCTCCTCCGTTTCCGGCGCGGGCTCGTCGAAGTCCTCCGCGCAGCGGCCGCGGCGCGCTCGGGTTAGGTCGGGCACGCCCTCCTACTGGCGGACTTCGGAGGAAGCATCGAACATACTCAAATGAATATTATGCATTCAGCATCTATATATATATATATACATATAGATATAGTGTTCTATATAAATATAGTGTTGTATGGCATAACTTTAACAATATAACTATAGTGTTGCATGGCAACGATCACATATTTCGCATACTATTATATATAACTATAGTGTTGTATGGCATTAATATACAACGTATCACAACAAAACACACATGAACAAAACAACAAAACAAACGCTCCTTAACGATTGATTATCTACTTCTGATTTTCGTTATGTAAAGGGACGTGCCGCCTTCGAGGCAATAGTCAAGCTGCTGGAGCAATCTTTCGCCGGCGGCGAGGCAGAGTTGCTGCACCGGCGCCAGGCCGGAACGCGGGCACCGGAAACGCATCGGCCAGCGTGCAGGAGCGGAGGAAGGGCAGACGGGGCTCGGGCGCGGCCTGACCGACCCCTGGCAGAAGATCCCTTTCCGTGGCATGATCCTCGCTTTTCGAGTTCCCCTCCCGCCGCATACATAATTACGTCTTGGGGCGAGGCGAGGGGGACGTCACGGAAGGGGATGGTTTGCTGGGGGTCGGTTAGGCCGCCCCTGAGGGGCGGCCGCGGAGGGAGGGGAGGAGAGACCACTGAGGCGGAAGACTTCTCACCTGGGTGTGCTGGCGCGGCCGGCCCCGTCAGCGGGATCCATGGCAGCAGCTGGGCCGCAGCGCCGGGGCACCCACGGGCGATAACGAGGCCCAAGCTGCTGGAACAAGGAACGCTAAACAAGGGCCTAAAGGAACAGCCATGGAAGGACAACAGGCACAGCGACAACCCCTCCGAACCCAAAGTGGTCCCTATCTCGCCGCCTCCACTGCGAGGAGCGGAGGGGCTCTTCTGGCCACGGCGAGCCTCGGCCACGGAGGGGTTCTCCGATCCGGCTCTGGGGAGCGGCCCGAAGACTGGAGCCCCTCCTGAGCGCTCCGCGGTCCTTGCTTCCGCGCCCTGGCTGCGCGGAAAGAGGCAGCCGTCGGCGGCGCGCCCAGGAGGGGAGGGCAGAGGGGGTGGGCCTGTTCCAGAAGGCTCAGGATGCCTCCGGCCTGCTGAGAAGCTGTCTGAGCCTCCGCCGAGGCCACGGCGGGCTTCTCGGGAGACCGGGGGGGGGCTTCTGAGAAGCCCCGCCGCCCTCTGAGAGGGCGCTCTCCCCCTCTCGCGTCCCCACCGGGGCGCGCCGACGGTGGACGCAGGCGGGCCAGGAACAGAAGCCGAAGAGGACACAGGACGGGCGGCCAGCAGGCGAGACGACAGGCAGCGGGCGTGGACGAGAGAGCACGGCTCCGCTCCCTTCGTTGGCTGCGCGCCCTCGGGGGCTCCTGCCTGCACTGTACGAAGGAGGAGAAAGAGGACGAGGAGGAGGAGGAGGAGGAGGCGGAGGAGGAGGAGGAGGAGGGAGGAGGAGGGAGGGAGGAGGAGGGAGGGAGAGAGGGAGGAAAAGGAGGAGGGAAGGAGGGGGGGAGGGAGGAGGGAGGAGGAGGAGGAGGAGGGAGGAGGGACCTGGCCCTGCGGCGGGCAGCACGCTCCGGGGGGCGCTCGGGCCCCACGCCTCGGGCCCCCCCCCCGGCGGGGCGTGCCGCCCGCGCCGGCCCCGTGGGCCGCACCACCTGCCGGGGTGGGTGCCTGGGGCCCCCTGCGGCTCGGGCCCCGATGTGGCCTCCCGCGCGGCGGGCCCTGGGATCGCACCTCACTTGCAGGCGTCTGCCTTGGAGGAGGAGGAGGAGGAGGAGGAGGAGGAGGAGGAGGAGGAGGAGGAGGAGGAGGAGGAGGGGGAGGAGGAGGAGGCAAGGAGGAGGAGGGAGGAGGAGGAGGAGGAGGAGGAGGGAGGAGGAGGAGGGAGGAGGGAGGGGGAGGAGGAGGAGGAGGAGGAGTAGCACCGACCAAGGGGAGGGCACGCGGACAAGACGCGAGCAAGGGACAAGAGGGCAAGCGGGCACGACGCGAAGGGGAGAGAAAGAACGAGTCCGACTGTGTCCATAGCATCATCCTCCCTCCGAAGGGGGTGGCGGTGGCACGGCGGTGGGGCGCGCGCCTCGGAGGAGCGTGGTCGCTGTCGCCGACCGTCGTGCAGTAGTGCGCAGACGCGCGGCCAACAGGCCGCGCGTCCGAGCGATCGAAGGGGGGAGAGGCGAGGCACGAAGGGATTGAAAAGTGGCATGGATTGCATCGAGAGCGATGGCACAGGACAGGATGGCTTCCCGATCGGGAGGGAAAAGATGGGGCAGGAAGGAGGAGAGGGGCTCAGAACCATAATCAGCAGGCACAAGAGGAACATGATGCTTCAGATAATCAAGAGCCACAGGACAGCATACATAGTGTAGGATGTCATCTCCCCCCACTGAGTAGCACCCCATTCGACAATTGCCTGAACCACACCTGTACCTCCTAGTCGTATTCCACCCGTTAAATAAGGACTTGAGTAAAGACGTGCAGATATAAGTGGGAAGGTATTTATGGATAAAATTCAGCCTCATAACAATCAACTCGCACACATGCAAGGGGACGTTGCCACGACCATGCCACTTTTCCACCCGAGGGAGGATGATCTCGGAGCAGGGCGGGAGCTGGTTAATATCGAGTAACTGCTTGGTGATCCAGCCCTGCACAAGGTTGGGCCTCATCGGCGGGATCGTGCGGAGATTGTAAAAGGCGTGATACTCCCGAGACATCCGAACAATAATAGAATGCTTCGCCATATCTTTAAGCCTCCATAAGATACAGGTATGATCACCCCCATCCTCCGCCTGAATCCACCTATCATAATACAAAAAGACAGAACTATGCGTGGCTGCTCGGAGAAGGCAGGCTCGTGCATATACCTCAAGGCGACGGGCACGAACATCATGCCCAAGTCCATTTAAACAGTGCAGTGACACCGGTGGGAAAGCATGACGAGGACAGCAAGTGAGAAGCTGAAGAGAATCTTTTTCGATGTGACGAGCAGCAGGGACAGGAACATGGACTTGGGCACAGTGACCTATGACGGAGAGAGCATATGTGTTGTACCCCTGGATGCTGATGGACAGGCCCTGCTTCAAACTCTTCACCCGCAGCGAACGCTCTTTGAGACTGGCCAGGACGGGTCCCCAACTTCTCTCAGCACTGTCGATCCCCACCCCCACGCCTAGGTACCACCCATTGCGGCCAATGATGAAGCGACGAACCTTGACACCTGCACGTCTGCAGAGCTCAATCGCACGGGCAAAAGTATCACGATCAGGAAAAACCAGTTGACATTTCTCAAGGTTCAGAAGCAGGCCCGTGCCCGCAGACTGCGTCACGAGGTGCCGCAGCAGCTCAGGGAGAATGGCCACAAGGTCTGAGCTCGTGACGCAGAGGTCATCGGCAAACGCGTTGAGAGACAGAGGTATCTTGAGAGCTAGTTGCTGCAGTCGACGGATGATGGGGTCAAAACATATACAAAATATCACACCACTTAAAGGACACCCTTGCTTAACACCTCTTTCCACCATAATAAGATGCTTCTCCGAGCCCGAGAAGACCACGTACATAGTACAGTTACTATAGAGAGCAGAGATAGCACGGACGACATATTCTGGGATGCCAAGTGCCCTGAGCGCAGCGAAGATGAACGCGTGGTGGACCGAGGGGAACGCGGCCTTCAGATCGAACATTGCTGCGCCTGCTTGCCTACAATCATACATGGAACTCCATATAGTTAAATTGGCATCAACCTCAAGGATGTTGTCGAGCATCTGTCGGCCCTTGATGAAGCCCCTCTGGGACCCCTCCACCTTGTCCTCCGCCACCTTCCCTAAAGGTACAGCAATGGCCGAGCTGATGATTTTATTGTCGCAGTTGGAGAGAGACAGAGGGCGTGTGGCCGAAGGAACTCTTGTGACAACTCCAGCGTCGGGCACGTGCCCCTTGGGGAGGAACGCGGCACTGCAAGCGTTGAACTCGCTGGGCAGCGCGCCGCTATTCATGAGGGAGAGATAAACCTGGCACAGCACAGACCGCCCGATCTCACCAGATGCTCGCCAAGCTGCATATGGGATGCCGTCGGGCCCAGGGGTGGTGTCTTTTTTGGCAGCAATAATGGATGA
>CAUYUJ010016502.1:0-10000 GCA_963575745.1 Prorocentrum cordatum | reverse complement strand
CGCCCAGGAGCCGACAGGAAGAAACGCGAAGCCCCCCCAACGTGCAGTCGCCAGGTCCGGCGCCTTCCTCTCGCCCCTCCTGCCCCTCCTCCCCCCCACTACCACCCCTCCCTCCTCCTCCTCCTCCTCCTCCTCCTCCTCCTCCTCCTCCTCCTCCTCCACCTTCTCCTCCTCCTCCTCCTCCTCCCCCCCCCCGTCCTCCCCCCCGTCGCCCTGGCGAGCAGCAGCGCCGACCGAAGGGGCGCGCGGCTGCAGAAGCGCAGACGGGGAGCGGCTGCGGCTGGCGGGCGCCCCCCCCCCCCGAAGGCGAGGCGCGTGCGAGCCCGCGCGGGCCAACGTCATCAGCTACGGGGCTGGGACCAACTCGTGCGTGCGGGAAAGCAGAGCCGTGGCAGCAGCTTCAGTCGGAAATCCGCGAGGTAGAAGACGAAGCGCAAGCCCGATGTCATCAGCTACAGCGCTGGGATCCGGGCGTGTGGGGGCGAAGATGGCTGGCGGCTCTGGCGTCATTCTGCGAGACGCGGGAGGCAAAGCTGGAGCCCAATGTCGCGCAGCGGGCGGCACGTCAGCAACAACGCTGGGAACAGCGCGTAAGAGCATGGCAGCAGCGAGCGACTACTGTTCTACAACGCTGGGAGGGGTTCACGCGAAAAGGAGCTGCGGGCGAAAGCTCGAGCTCGGGGCAGGCCGAGAGCGCCGTATCAGCTACAACGCCGGGAGTTGTTCAGGCGAGAAGGCAGGCAGTGATCGACACATCAGCTACCATGCTGGGCGTAGCTCATGGGAGGAAGGCGGCAGTGGGCGAAACAAGAGCTTCAACGCTGGGAAAAGTTCGCGCGAGAAGACAGGCAGTGACACGGCACACCGCTCTTGCCAGAAGGGCGAGAGGCGGTTGGGCGTGAAGGCAAGCCAGGCCCGCTCCACGACCCTCATAACCTACGATATCTGGCTCGGGGACGGTCCGTAGTGTCTGGTAGAGGCGCTGGTGGCAGGCAGCGTGCGGCGTGCCACTAGTCTGAATGGCTCAAACCCGCTCAAATCCCCCCACCCATCCTCGTCCTCTTCCTCCTCCTCGTCCTCCTCCTCATCCACCTCCTCCTCCGACTTCTCCACATCCTCCTCCTCCTCATCCTCCAAATCCGATTCCGACTCTGACTCCGATTCCGATTCCGACTCCGATTTCGACTCTGGCTCCTTCGACAAGCCTGACTCCTCCCTTCTTCTCCCACCCTTTGTTCTTCTCTTCCTCTTCCTCCTCCTCCTCCTCCTCATCATCATCATCATCATCATCATCAGCCTCCTCATCATCATCATCATCATCATCATCATCATCATCATCATCATCATCATCATCATCATCATCATCAACATCAACATAATCATCATCATCATCATCATCATCATCATCATCATCATCATCATCATCATCATCATCATCATCACCATCATCATCATCATCATCAGAATCATCATCATCAACATCATCATCATCATCATCACCATAAACATCAGCAGCGTCATCATCATTATCATCAGCACCATCAGCATCATCATCAGCATCATCAGCAGCATAATCAGCATCATCATCATCGGCATCATCATCATCATCAGCATCAGCATCATCATCATTATCATCATTATCATCAGCATCAGCATCAGCATCAGCATCAGCATCAGCATCATCAGCATCAGCATCATCATCATCATCATAATCATCATCATCATCATCATCATCATCATCATCAGCATCATCATCATCATCATCATCATCATCATCAGCAGCATCATCCTCCTCCTCCTCCCACGCCTCTTCCTCCTCCTCCCCCCCCGCCTCATCCGCCTCCTCCTCCTCCTCCTCCTCCTCCGCCACATCCTCCGCCTTCTCCTCCTCCTCCTTCTTCCTTCCCCTACCTCCTCATCCTCCTCCTCATGTCCTGCTCCTACCCTACTTCCCTCCTCCCCTCATCAGCCTCATCATCACCATCACCACATCACCATCACCATAATCACATCCTGCTCCTCCACCATCGTCTCGTCCTCCCCGTAATTCCTCTCCTCATCATCCTCATCCTTCCTCCCTCCTCCTCCTCCCTATCCTCTTCCTCCTGCTCCTCCTCTCCCCTGTCTCTTCCTCTCTCTCTCTCAAGTTCTCTCCCTCTCCCTCCCTCTCTCTCTCTCTCTCTCTCTCTCGGCTCTTCTCTCTCTTCTCTCTCTCGCTCTCTCTCTCTCTATGTCTCTCTCTCCCCCCCACTCCTCCTTCCTCCTCCTGCTCCTCCTCCTCCCCTCTCCCCCTCCTTCCTCCTCCTCCTCCTCATCCTCCTCCTCCTCCTCCTCCTCCTCCTCCTCTGTAGATTCCTCTTCCTCCTCCTCATCCTCCTCCTCCTCCTCCTGCTCCTCCTCCTCCGCCTCATCGTCATCATCATCAGCATCACCATCATCAGCAGAAGCAGCAGCATCATCAGCAGCAGCATTACCAGCATCGGCATCGTCCGCACCTGCATCATCATCGTCATCAGCGTCAGCAGCATCTGGCAACAGCATCATCAACATCATCATCCTCATCATCATCATCATCATCATCATCATCATCATCATCATCATCATCAGCATCATCATCATCATCACCATCATCATCATCATTATCGTCGTCATCATCAGCATTACCATCATCATCGCAGCATCATCATCATCATCATCATCATCATCAGCATCATCATCATCGTCTTCATCATCACAAGCATCATCGTCAGCATCAGCAGCAAAATCAGCATCAGCATCATCGTCGTCGTCACCTTCAGCAGCAATAGTATCATCCGCAGCAGCATGGTCATCGTCGTCATCGTCATAATCATCATCAGCATCACCATCGACATCAGCAGCCGTATCAACATCGTCAGCACCATCATCAGCATCATCATGATCGTCATGAGCATCATCACCACTATCAGTATCAACATCATCATCATCATCATCATCATCATCATCATCATCATCATCATCACCATCACTGCCATCGTCATCGTCCGCATCATCATCAGCAGCATCAGCATCAGCAGCATCACCATTACCACCATCAGCGTCATCAGTCTCATCATCATCTTCATCAGCAGTATCATCATCATCGTCATCATCATCATCGTCACCGTCATCGCCGTCGTCATTCGCATCGTCATTATAAGGATCATGACCGTCATCATCAGCATCAGCATCATAATCATCATTATAGCCATCAGCGTCAACAACATGAGAATCAGCATCATCGTAATCATCATCAGCATCATTAATACCACCCTCGTCATCAGCATCACCATCAGCATCCCAATCGACAGCGTCCTCACCATCAGCAGCATCACCATAATCATAGTCATAACCATCATCATCAGATCATCATCATCATCATCATCACCATCATCATCATCATCATCATCATCATCATCATTATCACCATCGTCATCACTTACATCAGCACCACCAGTATCATCATAATCATCAGCATCATCATCAGCATCATCATCGTCATCATCGACATCACCATCATCATCAAAATTGTTATCAGTATCATCATCAGGAGAATCATCATCATCATCGTCGTTCACGGCCGCGGCAGCCGTATCTTCACAGTCGTCGTCATTTTCAGCAACAGTATGATCGCCATCATAGACAGCAGCAATCGTGACATTAACAACACATTCAATATCAGCATCCGAACTGTCACCATCAGCAACAGAATCATCAACCGCATCATCGCCACAATCAGCACCGGCAACAGCCATATCATCCGCATCAGAATCAAAAACATCAGCATCAAACTCCCGACAAACAACAACCACGAAAAAGATAGCGCCACCAGCAGCATCCTTATAACCGACAACGCACTAACATCATCGCAATCATCCCCGTCCTCATTATCATCACCATCATCATCATCATCATCATCATCATCATCATCAGAATCATTATCATCAGCATCATCATCCTCAGCCGCAGCAGCAGCATCATCATCCTCGTCGGCATCATGAGCAATAGTCTCATCATCGCCGATGTAACCATCCTCCGAGGCATCATCAGCATCCTCATACTCGTCATCCGCATCAGAATCATCGTCAGCAGCAGCATCATGAGTGTCATGATCATCAGCCTCATCATCGTCATCATCCTGATCATCAGCATCGTCATCATCATCATCATCATCATCATCACCATCAGCATCATCATCATCATCATCACCATCATCGTCATTGTCATCGATGTCGTCACCATCATCAGTAGCATCATCATCATCAGCAGCATCGTCAGCAGTATCACCGTCATCGTCATGGTCGTCGTCGTCGTCGACATTGTCGTCAGCATCATAATCAACATCATCAGCAGCAATCGTTACATCATCAACATCTTCATCGTAATTCCCAGATCCACCTTCATCGCCCCATCTTCATAATCATGATCATCATCATCATCATCGTCATCATCATCATCAGCATCATCAGAATCATCACCGCCATCCCCATCAGCATCATCATCATCAGCATTAGCACCGTCATCAGCAGCAGCAGCATCAATATCATACTCCTCCTCTTTCTCCTCCTCCTACTCATGTTCATCGTCGTCATCCGCAACATCATCATCAGCAGCAGCATCATCATCGTCCTCCTCCTCCTCATCATTATCCTCCTCTTTCATCATCCTCATCATCCTTCTCATGTGCCTTCGTCACCATACCCTCCTCGCCCTAACTCCGCTTCGATACGCCATTGGACGAGCCCCTGGCGTCAGCTCCTCCTCATCATCACCATGGTCACGAGTGCGGCTTCTCAGGACCCCAGCGTGGCGGGCTGGGCCGAAGGCGGCAAGTGCGCGCGGGGGCTTCGACCGCGCAATCATCATCACCAGCAGCATCATCAGCAGCAGCATCTACATCTGCAGCCCCTTCTCTGTCCTGATCCTCGAGCTGGAGCGTGTTCGAACCCTGCAGGTCGCCGTCCAGCGGCAGGGTGTCTGCGGAGCCGTTGGACAGCCTGAATCTGAGTCCACACACGTCCACCAGGGGAAGGGGGAGAGGGCGGAGGGGGAGGATGGGCTTGCTTCGAAAATCCGTCTTGCTCCGCAACGCCAGTCCCCTGCATGGGGGCTTCCCATACCATCTTGTCGGCTCTTCCGAATCGACCCGAATCGACGCTGAATCGACGCTCATCGACGCGAAGCCGCGAATCGACGCTGACCGACGCGAAATCGGCGCTACAGTCGGGGCGTTGACCTAAGGAACCCTAAATAAGGAACGAGGCCCCTTTTTTCCATAAGTTAAACTTCGATTTGCTATCGACAACATAAGGAAAACCTGAGGCAAGCTGTGAAACACTTCAGAAACGCGGAGCCCCTCCCCAACGAAAAAGGTTCCTTCTTCAGGGCCCCGACTGTATGTCATCGACTCCAGGCGCGCGTCGGCGCCAAAAGCGACGCCGAGGACGGACTTGAGCGGGAACGCCAGGCTTCCACGGTCTGCCACCGAGAAGGGGCCCACTCCGGTGCCCGCGAGCCAAGGGCGAGGAAGGGGAGAAGGGGGACGGGGAGGGACGGGGAGGGACGAGGAGGGACGAGGAGGGACGGGGAGGGACGGGGAGGGACAGGGAGGGACGGAAAGGTCCTCCTCCTCCTCCTCCTCCTCCTCCTCCTCCTCCTCCTCCTCCTCCTCCTCCTCCGGGAGGGGGAGGGACGAGGAGAGCCAGGAGGAGGTGGAGGAGAGAGAAGGGCCTGCGATGCAAGCTGGGTGCGCCCGCGCCATATCTGACGTCCCACGCCTCCCTGTCCATCCCTCTGCACAACATCGAATCCCGTTCCACTGCGCTGCGCCGCACTGGGACTGCACAGAGACCGTGCGGGTGGTGCAGTGCGGCCAACGCCCCGGCGAGAAAGTCGCTCCGTTGAACGGGCGCTCGGCGTATAAGTTCTCTCACGTGGCACATGCTGCAGCTGGAGCACCACATTTTTGGATGAAGGACTAGGGCCGGCGAAGACGGCGAGAGCGGCGGTACGGCCACCGCGACGCGACGAGGCCGTCGCTGAGCGGCGGGAGGTTGCGGATGTGGCAAGCCCTGCAGCGGGAGCACCGCTCCCACTGGTGCAAAGAGTACGGCCAGCACTACGGCGAGAGCGTCGTTCCCTTGGACAAGAGGTCATCATTTCATGCGGAAAGCGCTGCAGCGGGAGCATCACCCTTGCAGGGCCGAGAACGCCACTATTGGAACAAGAAGCATGTCGGGAATCTAACTAGGCGGATTCCTGTATAATAATGCGGAAGACGAGATGGGGCGCAAACAAACACGACGTCAGGGGAGAGAGGAGGGTAGCGCTCCGACTGTGAAACTGTAGCGGACGGCGAGGGGGAAGAGGCCGGACGTGAAAACTCCCACGTGGCTCCACGACGTGAGACGGGAGGCCACCGGGCAAGCCGGGAATGCCACCCGAGACTACGCCAAGAGACGCACGCGCGAAGGATGCAGAAAAAGCAGACGGCAGCGGACGGAAGCAGGAGGCAGCGGAGAAGGCGGTGGAGGGAGCGAAGGGGGCGAAGGAGTCGAAGCAGCCCGAGGCGCACAGGGCCACCCGCCCCACGGGCGGCGAGCCCGATCCTCCACTGGCGCTTTCCAAGGCGGGTCAAAGCGCCCCTTTTTTCTGACCTCGGCAGTGGCCTCCCTCCTCGTCCTCCTCCAGCTCCTCCTCCCCGTCCTCGTCCACCACAACATCATCCTTCTCCTCCTCCACGCCCCCCTCCTCCACTCCCCTCCCTCCCTCCCTCCCTTTCCGTCCACGGAACAAACTGCTCTCCCCTTCCCTCCCCTCCCTCCCTCTCGGTCCACGGAGCAAACCTCTCTCACCGTCCTCCCTTTTCCGCCCTCCCTCCGCGTGCTGCTGCGCGCGGCGTCTCTCTCTCTCTCTCTCTTTCTCTCTCTCTCTCTCTCTCTCGCGCTCTCTCGCGCTCTCGCGCTCTCTCTTTCTCTCTCTCTCTCTCTCTCTCTCTTTCTCTCCTTCTCTCGCTCTCTCGCACTCTCTCTCACTCCCTCTCTCCAGAAGCCCGCTCCCCCCCCCCCGCGCAACCCCCCTTCCCCAGACGTTACGTTCGATCCGCCCGCCCCAGTCGGCCTCCACCCCATCAGGATCCATCTCAGTGGCCCTGGGGGCCGAAACTCGGGCGACGTCAACTGACCAACCCTCTCCGATCCTGGCCGGGCCCATCCTGGGCGCAGGATGGGACTGGCCAGGATCCGTGAGGTGATCCGCGGACGTCGCCCGAAAAAAAAACGTCCCCCAGAAGTCGAAAGTCAAGGAAAGCTCCGTGCTCGAGGAGAAAAAGAGAAGCTCCGTGCTCGAGGAGGAAAGACATCCACCGGATGTCTGAGGTCCGCGCGCTGCGTGTGGGCACAGGTGGCTGCCGACTTGGGAGGAAGAGCAGGCGCGCCTGGATGCACATCTGGACTTCACCTCGGCCTTCCTGATCGCGTCCACCGCGGCGGTGGATCGTTCCTGCCAGGAGGGCGCCTCATCGTCTGCCAAATCACTGTGCTCCACGACCTCCTCCTCCTCCTCCTCCTCCTCCTCCTCCTCGCACCCCCTCGCCGAACTTCGCCGCCGTCGTCGTCGTCGTCGTCGTCGTCGCCTTCTGATTCGTCTTCTTCACCATCGTCAGCATCATCATAATCATTATCACCATCATCACCATCTTCAGCAGCATCATCAGCATCATCATCACCATCATCAGCAGCAGCAGCAAAATCATCACCATCATCATCATCAGCAGCATCATCATCAGCAGCAGCATAATCATCATCATAATCAGCATCATCCTGATCCTCATCATCATGATCAGCATCATCAGCATCATCAGCATCATCATCATCAGCATCATCATCATCATCGTCACCATCATTATCAGCAACATGATCATCCGCATCATCATCATCAGCAGCAGCAGCATCATAATCAGTATCATCAGCAGCAGCAGTATCATACTCAGCATCAGCATCATCAGCATCATCATCGGCAGACCCAGCATCATTAGGATCCTTATCATCATCACCATCACCGTCACCATCAGCATCACCATCACCATCATCACAGCCATCATCATCATGACCATCATCAAGAACAACAACATCATTATCATCAGCAGCATCATCGGCATCATCAATATGATAATCATAATCAGCAGCATCATCATCAGCAGCAGCATAATCAGCAGCAGCAGAAATATCACCATCATCACCATCAGTATCAGCAGCATAATCATCATCATAACCATCAGCAGAATTATCAGAATCATCATCTGCAGCATCAGCAGCAGCGTCATCAGCAGCAGCATCATAATCATAATCAGCATCAGCATCAATCATTACAACCATCATCACCATCACCATCACCATAAGCATCATCATCACCATCCTCAGCACCATCAGCATCATCAGCATCATCAGCATCATCAGCATCATCATCATCACAATTATCATCATAACAGTCATCGGTATCATCATCACCATCATCAGCAGCAGCAGCATCGTCATCATCATCATCATCACCACCACCATCATCATCATCGTCATCATCAAGGCGCCGGCCCTACATATGCAAACAAGGCCCGCGCCCACCCAGAAGCAGGGGCGTCGCCAAGAAGCCCTGGCCCTCCCCCCCTGCCCCCCCCTCCTTCCCAGACCCCCGACGTCGTGACTTTTTCATGGCGTCGACCCTCAAGGGTCTCGACCCCTTCCCTGGCACCGGCGGCCTGGGGGGCGGAGGGGGAGGAGGAGGAGGAGGAGGAGGAGGAGGAGGAGGAGGAGGAGGAGGGAGGAGGAGGAGGACGAGGAGGAGGGACGGGAGGGAGGACGAGGAGGACGAGGAGGAGGAGGAGGAGGAGGAGGAGGAGTAGTGCATGAGGAATGAGGTAGGAGGGAGCAGGAGGAGGGAGGAGGAGGAGGTGGAGGCGAGGAGGAGGAGGGGGAGGGGGAGGGGGTGGAGGGGGAGGAGGGGGATGGGGAGGAGGAGGAGGAGGAGGAGGGAGGAGGAGGAGGAGGAGGAGGAGGAGCAGGCGGAGGAGGAGGAGGAGGAGGAGCGGAGGAGGAGAGGAGGAGGAGGAGGAGGAGGGGAGAAGGGGGAGGAGGTTGGATGAGGAGGAGGAGGGAGGAGGAGGAGGAGGAGGAGGGGGAGGAGGAGGAGGAGGAGGAGGAGGAGGAGGAAGAGGGGAATTTGCCAAATCAAATTCTGGGGCAAGTCAATTCTGTCATCGATCCCCGACTCGAGCCCTCGGAGCCCGCTCTGGGCCCACCGCCCCCGAAGGCGCGCGGCCGTGGCCGAGCCCGACTCCGCCGGCGGCCCATTGGGCCCAGGCGCCCCACGGGTAACCTCTCGGGACCCGCTGTGGGCCCCGACGGGGCGAAGCCCTCCCAGCCTGGAGCAGGCAGCGCAGCCTGGGGCCTGGAGCCTTGCCCGGCCGACGGGGCGGAGCCCTGCCCGCCTGGAGCCTCGCCGCTCTGGGCCCCGACGGGGCGGAGCCTTGCCAGAGAATCCAACGCTCCAACAAAAATCGGAGCAGGCGGCTTTGGGCCGTTTTCGGCCTCAGGGGGCCCTCGCCGTGCCCCGGAGCGTCAAAGAACGACTCGGGACGAAAAACCCACACTAGGGAAGGGGTCCGGACCTCTGGGGCCCACGCATCGCAAAAATTGGGTCCCTATCCTTGAGGCTGGCACCACCACATCTCGATGCCGATCTCTCAAGGACCCCGATCAGCCTCCGAGGGCGCATCCTTGAGATTATCACCGCCTTTGGGCCTGGCGATCTCCACAGACCCCCGACGTCATGAGTTGTGTCATAACGGCGACCCTCAGAGGTCTCGACCCATACCCCTGGACCCGATTCTCCTCCTGAGCCGCTTCTTGACGGCCCCGAGAGCCCGGAAGGGCCTCGAGAGGCCCAAACCAAGAAGGGAAACCCCCCCGTCGTGATCTTTCCCTCACGC
>CAUYUJ010016501.1:250565-273065 GCA_963575745.1 Prorocentrum cordatum | reverse complement strand
TACATGATCAACCTATGAATGAATTGATGCATGAACTCATCGTTGCTCCCTACCTAGGCTCTGCCTAGAAGGGTTCTTACCCTCTTAGCTTAAAGGGGCCGGGCAGTGGGGTCCGCCCCGGGCGGTTCCCCCAGGATCCGCCCCGCGGTTCCCCCAGTTGCGCCCCCTGGGTTCACCCAGTTTAGCTTAGCTAAGCTAAGCTTAACTAAGCTTAGCTTAGCTTAGCTTAGCTTAGCTTAGCTTAGCTTAGCTTAGCTTAGCTTAGCTTATCTTAGCGCATACCATCTTAGCTTAGCTTAGCTTAGCTTAGTTCAGCTTAGCTGTTGTCTAGCCTAGCTCAGCTTAGCTTAGCTTAGCTTATCCCATGTTAGCTTAGCTTAGCTGGGCTTAGCTTAGCTTAGCTTAGATTGGCTTAGCTTAGCCTAGCTTAGCTTAGCCTAGTTTAGCTTAGCTTAGCTTAGCTTCTCTTAGTTTAGCTTAGCATAGATTAGCTTACCTTAGTTTAGCTTAGCGCAGCGCAGCATAGCGCAGCGCAGCATTAGCACAGCATATCATAGCATAGCATGGCGTATCATACTCAAGCATAGCATAGCGTAGCATAGCGTAGCATAGCATAGCATAGCATAGCTCAGCATAGCATAGCATTGCATAGCATATGCATAGCATAGTGCAGCAGATCATGTCATAGCATAGCATAGCATAGCATAGCATAGCATAGCATAGCATAGCACTGCTTAGTATAATACAGCGCAGTATAGCATAGTATGACACAGCATAGCATAGCATACCATGTCATAGCACAGCGCAGTATAGCATAACATAGGATAGCATAGCGCAGCATAGCATAGTATAGCATAGCATAGCATAGCGTAGCATATCATAGCATAGCATAGCATAGCATAGCATAGCATAGCATAGCATAGCATAGCATAGTGCAGGTGTATGTGTAGATGTGAGTCTCGCTGTTGATGTTGATGTTGATGTAGATGCAGGTGTAGATGAAAATGTAGCTGTCGGTGTAGATGTAGGTGTTGCTTTCCTAAATGCTCAAACTCCTAGGTAGGGTCGCACGGAGATAATTTGTAATGTTAAACCCTGCATTCTACTACATCCTCCGCACGCGGAGCATGTTTTAAAACGGCACTGTATGGTGCACGGGAGCCGCGGGTCGGCCTCCGTGAGTCCGAAGACGGGCCAAGACGTCTTCCAGACGGCCCTCGCGACGCCCCCAAGAAGGGCCCAAGGGGGGCCCAAGGGAGGCCAAAATCGTGGATTCTCCTGCAGTCGATCTTGTTGTTGGTCGCCTCGCCTCTTCGGGCATCCAGCGCTCCAAGACGGTCAAAGAGGCCCCCGAGACCGCCCCAAGACGGCCCAGAAGGCTCCCAACAAGGTCCCAATGCGGCCCAAGAGGGGCCCCAAGACGACCTGGCAGGCCCCCAAGACGGCCCAAGAGGCCTCCAAGAGGGGCCCACGAGGGGGAAAGCAAGGGGGCCTCCTGCAAAGAATGCCACCACGACCCCAAAGATGCCCTCAATTACGCTACCGAGGAACCACACATACTTAACTTAAATATTGAGTGTTTGCTTAAGTTTATAATATATGTGCAAGTCTGCGTTCTCAGCCCTCGTCGCGAATGTTCCCCTATGTGTCATCCAACGCCATATTGCTTGAACCTCCTCCCTCTTCCTAGCCTTCTATCCTCCGTCGAGGACAGATTCGAGCCAGCCAGCGGCCGCGGTGAGGGACCACCCCCTGCGCACCCCCAGTGGTGTCGAGAAAATGCCGCGCCTGACATGCCCTGGACGACCGTCGTGCATAGCGGCCGCGCTGAGGGACCACCCCCTGCGCAGCCTCTATGGTGTCGAGAAAGTGCCACGCCTGCTATGCCCTGGACGACCGTCGTGCATAGCGGCCGCGCTGAGGGACCACCCTCTGCGCACCTCCTGTGGTGTCGAGAAAGTGCCACTCCTGCCACGATCTGCGAGCGTGTCACGGATAGAGGCCGCGCTGAGGGACCACCCTCTGCGCACCCCCTGTGGCGTCGAGCAAGTGCCACTCATGCCACGATCTGCGAGCGTGTCACGGATACAGGCCGCGCTGAGGGACCACCACCCTCTGCGCACCCCCTGTGGTGTCGAGAAAGTGCCACTCCTGCCACGATCTGCGAGCGTGTCACGGATAGAGGCCGCGGTGAGGGACCACCCTCTGCGCACCCCCTGTGGTGTCGAGAACGTGCCACTCCTGCCACGATCTGCGAGCGTGTCACGGATAGAGGCCGCACTGAGGGACCACCCTCTGCGCACCCCCTGTGGTGTCGAGAAAGTGCCACTCCTGCCACGATATGCGAGCGTGTCACGGATAGAGGCCCCGCTGAGGGACCACCTTCTGCGCACCCCCTGTGGTGTCGAGAGAGTGCCACTCCTGCCGCGATCTGCGAGCGTGTCACGGATAGAGGCCGCGCTGAGGGACCACCCTCTGCGCACCCCCTGTGGCGTCGAGAAAGTGCCACTCCCGCCACAATCTGCGAGCGTGTCACGGATAGAGGCCGCGCTGAGGGACCACCCTCTGCGCACCCCCTGTGGTGTCGAGAACGTGCCACTCCTGCCACGACCTGCGAGCGTGTCACGGATAGAGGCCGCGCTGAGGGACCACCCTCTGCGCACCCCCTGTGGTGTCGAGACAGTGCCACTCCTGCCAAGATCTGCGAGCGTGTCACGGATAGAGGCCGCGCTGAGGGACCACCCTCTGCGCACCCCCTGTGGTGTCGAGCAAGTGCCACTCATGCAACGATCTGCGAACGTGTCACGGATAGAGGCCGCGCTGAGGGACCACCCTCTGCGCACCCCCTGTGGTGTCGAGAAAGTGCCACTCCTGCCACGATCTGCGAGCGTGTCACTGATAGAGGCCGCGCTGGGGGGGGGCACCCTCTGCGCACCCCCTGTGGCGTCGAGAAAGTGCCACTCCTGCCACGATCTGCGAGCGTGTCACGGATAGAGGCCGCGCTGAGGGACCACCCTCTGCGCACCCCCTGTGGTGTCGAGAAAGTGCCACGCCTGCCACGATCTGCGAGCGTGTCACGGATAGAGGCCGCGCTGAGGGACCACCCTCTGCGCACCCCCATGTGGCGTCGAGAAAGTGTCACTCCTGCCACGATCTGCGAGAGTGTCACGGATAGAGGCCGCGCTGAGGGACCACCCTCTGCGCACCCCCTGTGGCGTCGAGAAAGTGCCACTCCTGCCACGATCTGCGAGCGTGTCACGGATAGAAGCCGCGCTGAGGGACCACCTATGCGCACCCCTGTGGCGTCGGGGAGGTGCCACCCCCTGCCACGATCTGCGAGCCGTGTCACGGATAGAGGCCCCGCTCGAGGGACCACCCTCTGCCGCACCCCTGATGGGTCGAGGGGACAGTGCCACTCCTGCCACGATCTGCGAGCGTGTCACGGATAGAGGCCGCGCTGTGGGACCACCCTCTGCGCACCCCCTGTGGTGTCGAGAAAATGCCACTCCTGCCACGATCTGCGAGCGTGTCACGGATAGAGGCCGCGCTGAGGGACCACCCTCTGCGCACCCCCTGTGGTGTCGAGAAAAGGCCACGCCTGCCACGATCTGCGAGCGTGTCACGGATAAAGGCCGCGCTGAAGGACCACCCTCTGCGCACCCCCACCCCCTGTGGCGTCGAAGGAATGCCCTATGTGGTATGCTATGCTGTGCTGTGGTGTGCTGTGCTGCTGTGCGGTGAGCTGTGCTGTGCCGTGCCGTGCCGTGCCGTGCTGTGCTGTGCTGTGCTGTGCGAGAAGGAGAAGGGGAGGGGGTAGGTGTGAGACGCGGGTGCGGCGCGGCAGGGAAGAAAACCAGAACCCCACGAAACATGTGGGGAAAAAAACCCAGAAGCACCCACAAAACACAAAGAGGCCCCGAAAAGGCTGCAAGGAAGCCTCCAAGAGGCCCACCCAGATTGATTGATTGATTGGGCAGCTGATGGCGGCAGCTGTGGCTCTGTGACTGACGACTCCAGACCTGCAGCCTGCGCTGAAAACATTGAACGCTGCGTACATCACTGGCACGTCCAAGAGGAGGGAGGGGAGGAGGAAGAGGGGACTCTTGGGGCCCCCAAGAGGCCCCAAGAGTCCCCTCAAGAGGCTTCCAAGAGGCCCCCGAGAGGCAACCGAAGAGAGCCCGACAGGCATCCAAGAGGCATCTGGCCCAAACCCAGGCACGGTGGCGGGATGGAACGGAAGCCACGACAAGACACTTTGAAACAAATCTGCTTAAAGACATGCAGCGCATTTGCACCCATGCGTGAATACGAAAATACATAAACCTAATACAACAGCATGACCTTAGGAAAATAAGGCTGATCGGGCGTGCCAGGCACAAGAAAACAAAAGTCGTCGGGAGAGACAGCAGAGTAGAGCGCATGATGAGCAGCTTCAGGGAGCAACAAGGAAAGGCAAATAAAGACGACGACGCGACGACGACCATGAGGACAACGACGAGAACGACGAGAACGGCGACGACAGCACCGAGAGCGACGTTAAGGAGGAGGAGGACGACGACAACGCCAATGACAGCTACAACGACGACAACGACAACGGCAGTGACGGCGGTGACGGCGATGGTGACGGCGGAGCGGCCGCGACGACGGCAGCGACGACGATAGCAGATGGCAAAAGGCGCAAACATCCAGAAACGAAGGTCCGCGCAGACGTCTTGGATCGGCGCTGGACCGCCCTCCCTGGCGCGCGAAGCGCGCTGGGGGCGGCGCCAGAGGCGCCACCTGAGGGGTCCGGCACCGATCCAAGAAAACCCGCGCGAGTCTCCGAAGAGCATGTCTATGACGCTTTGCTTGGGACATCTTCGCCGTCGTCGTCGCCGCCGCTGCCGCCGTCACTGTCGCCGTCACCGCCGTTCCCAGACATCCAGCTGCTCCTCCACTTTTTTCGATGCGTGGGCCCTGGAGATCTGGACCACTTCCCTGGGGTCAGTTTTTCGTTCTGAATCCTTGCTTGACGGCCCCGAGGACTGGCAAGGGCCCCCGCAGGCCGAAAACAGCCCAAAACCGCCCGCTCCAATGTTGGGAGCGTCGGATCTCTGGGTTGTCATCGTTGTCGCTGTCATTGTCGTCCTCGGTGCCGTCGGCGCTGGCTCTAGGTCGGGCATGTCCTCCTACAGGCGGCTTTGGGAAGAAACCTTCAAAATAGTCCAACAAATAGTCAAAAAAACACAACAAAAAACACAACAACAAAAAAAACAAAACAAAAACAAACCAAAACAACAACAACAACAACAACAACAACAACAACAACAACAACAACAACAACAACAACAACAACAACAACAGCAACAACAACAACAACACAACACGACCAATCGTCTCCTTACCATTTAAACCATTCCTGAATATTCCTCCTGTTGAGGGACGTGCCCGACTCAACGCTGGCTTCTCCCTTCCTCGAGGCGGCCCCGACGTCGCTGCCGCCATCTGCGCCGCCGCCGAGGGGGCCGCCGAGGGGCCTCCCGAGGGGCCGCCGAGGGGGCCGCCGAGGGGGCCGCCGAGGGGGCCCCCGAGGGGCCGCCAAGGGGGCCGCCGAAGGGCCGCCGAGGGGCCGCCGCGGCCCGCGCCGCCGCCGCCCTGCCCTCCTCCTCCTCCTCCTCCTCCTCCTCCTCCTCCTCCTCCTCTCCCCTCCCTCCCCTCTCCCATCGTCGTGCTTCCCCTCCTCCTCCTCCTCCTCCTCCTCCTCCTCATCCTCCTTCCTCTCCTCCTCCTCCTTCCTCATCCTCCTCCTTCGCTTCCTCCTCTCCCCTCCTCCGCTCCTCCCTCCTCTCCTCCCCTCCTCCTCGTCGTGCTTCCCCTCCTCCTCCTCCTCGTCCTCCTCCTCCTCCCCTCATACTCCTCTCCCATCCTCCCTCCTCCTCCTCCTCCTCCTCATCCTCCTCTCCTCCTATTCCTCCTACTCATCCTACTCCTCCTCATCCTCCTCTCCTCCTCCTCCTTTTCTTCTGTTCCCACCCCACTTTTTCCCCCCCCCCCTCCTCCTCCTCCTCGTGGGGGCTGGGCGGAGCGGCTGCGCAGCCATCCTCGGAAAGGAGATCGGGTCCGGCGGCAGCGCCCACCGCGGCATGGCCGCGAGGAGCGCCAGGGCCTGCTCCCAGGCCTGGCGCCCGAGCAGTCGAGCAGAGGAGGGGAGATATACAAAGGGCAGTCGAGCAGCCCCCTTTCCCCCCAGGGGAGGAAAGGGAGGAGGAGGAGGAGGAGCAGGAGACCAGGAGGAGGAGGAGGAGGAGGAGGAGGAGGAGGAGGAGGAGAAGACCAGGAGGAGGAGGAGGAGGAGGAGGAGGACGAGAGGGAGGAGGAGGAAGGATGAGGAGGAGGAGGAGGAGGAGGAGGAGGAGGGAGGAGCAGACCATGGAGGACGGAGTGATGAGTAAGAGGAGGAGGATGAGGAGGAGGAGGAGGAGGAGGAGAGGAGGAGGAGGAGGAGGAGGGAGGAGGGAAGAGGAGGAGGATGAGGAGGAGGAGGGGAGAGGAGAGGAGGAGAAGGAGGCGGGAGGAGGAGGAGGAGAGGAGAGAGAGGAGGAGGAGAGTAGGAGGAGAGGAGGAAGAAGGCGGAGGGTAGAACATCGGGAGCGGCAAAGCAGGAGGAGGAGGAGGAGAGGAGGAGGAGGACGAGGAGGAATTAGGAGGAGCAAAGAGGAGGGAGGAGGAGGAGGCAGGAAGGGGAGAAGGAGGGAGGGAGGAAGGGAGGAGAGGAACGATCTCCAAATACGCCCCGGTGACTGCAATGGATGAACCTAACAAACATAAACGATCGAAGGTCCGCGCGGATCTCTTGGATCGGCGGCGCCAATGGCGCTCCCACGCCTTGCAAACCTGAGCTGGATCGAACCGCGAACTCGAATCGGGTCGGAAACGGATCAGGGCCACGCCTTGACTCGGCGCGAAATCGGATCGGGATCGGATCGCTTGGGATCGCGGATCGGGCTCGGCTCCCGCAGGCTGGAGAGGGACCCGGTCCATGCCGGATCGGGTCGGATCGAGATAGGACTCGAAGCTTGGGGATTGGGTCGCATCAAATTGGACCGCACGCAGCCCTGCCTGGCGGGGGACGAGATGTCCCTCTTTACGCTGGCGCCCACCACTTCCTCCGCCAGCTCTTCGGCAACCTCCTGCCTCCACATCCTCCTCCTCCTCCTCATCCTCCTCCCCCTCCCATCATCACCCTCCTCCTCTCCTCCCCCTCCTCCTCCCCCTCCTCCTCCTCCTCCTCCTCCTCCTCCTCCTCCGCCTCCCCCCCTCCTCCTCCTCCTCTTCCTCCTCCTCATCCTCCTCATCATCATCATCAATCATCATCTCATCATATCTCATCATCATCATCATCATCATCATCATCATCAGCATCATCATCATCATCATCATCATCATCAGCATCATAATCATCCTCATCATCCTCATCATTATCATCATCAGCATCAGCATCAGCATCAGCATCATCATCATCATCACCACCACCACCACCACCACCATCATCATCATCATCATCATCATCATCATCATCATCATCATCATTGTCATCGTCATCGTCATCAGCATCATCACCGCCAGCAGCAGCAGCACCACCACCATCACCATCTCCATCACCATCACCATCACCATCACCATCACATCATCGTCATCATCATCATCATCATCGTCATCATCATCGTCATCATCATCATCATCATCATCATCATCATCATCATCAGCATCAGCATCTTCATCAGCAGCATCAGCATCAGCATCAGCAGCAGCATCAGCCTCATCATCAGCATCATCATCAGCATCAGCATCCGCATCAGCATCATCACCATCATCAGCAGCATCAGCATCAGCATCATCATCACCACCACCACCACCACCACCATCATCATCATCAACAGCATGATAGTCATCACTATCATCATCAGCAGCATCAGCAGCATCAGCATCCGCATCAGCATAATCATCATACCCAGCATCATCACCATCACATCATCATCATCATCATCATCATCATCATCATCATCATCATCATCATCATCATCATCATCATCATCATCATCATCATGATCATCATCGTCGTCACCATCACATCACCTCATCATCATCACCACCATAAGCAGCATCAGCATCATCATAATCAGAATTACTGTCATCATCATCATCGTCATCATCATCGGCATCGTCAATTGCATCCTCATCCTGATCCTCATCATCAGCAGTTTCATCATGACCATCATCATCATCACCATCATCATCACCATCATCATCATCATCGTCATCAGCATCAGTGTAATCATCAGCATGATCGCCCCTGGCATCGGCAACACCACCACCACCACCACCATCATCATCATCATCATCATCAGCATCATCATCACGATCATCGTCACTATCATCGCCTGAATCATCGTCATCATCACCATCATCGCCGCCGTCACCACCATCTTCATCATAAGTATCGTCGTCATCAGCATCGGCATCGTTATCATCACCGTAATCAGTATCGTTAACATCATCATTGTTGAAATCATCATTAGCAATAGCGTCTTCATCACCACCGTCATCATCACCATCATCAGTATCATACGCATCATCAGCATCATTAGCATTATGAGCATCATCAGCAGCATCATCATCACCATCAGCATCGTTGTCATCATCGTCATCATCAGATCTATCAGTATCATCAACATCGACATCGTCATCGTCCTCGCCATCATCTAGAACACCGCCACCACCACCACCAGCTTCATCAGAATCATCATCATAAGCATCAGCATCATCATCACCATCATCAGCAGCATCATCATCACCATCATCATCAGCAGCATCGTTGTCATCATCATCACCATCATCAGCAGCAGCATCATCATCACCATTGTCATCAGCAGTATCATCATCTTCATCATCGTCGTTATCGTCATCTGCATCAGCATCAGCATCATCATCACCATCGTCATCAGCAGCATCATCACCACCACCACCACCATCATCATCAACAGCATCATCATCAGCATCATCGTCATTCTCAAATCATAGCCATTACCATCATCATCATCATCATCATCATCATCATCATCATCATCATCATCATCATCATCATCATCATCATTAGCATCATCAGCAGCATCATCATCATCCTCATCCCCATGCTCATCCCCATCCTCATCCTCATCCTCACCCTCATCTTAACCCTCATTCCACCTCATTCTTCCTTCTCCTCCACCCGCTCCGTCATCCACCTCCACCAGTGGTTACCTCCTCATCCTCCTCTTCCCCTCATCTTTCTCTTCCTCCTCCTCCTCCTCCTCCTCCTCCTCCTCCTCCTCCTCCTCCTCCTCCTCCTCCCTCTGGACTGGCGCATTTCCGCCCCGGGCCTCTCCCCTGGCACAGGCGCTGATGACCGTGTTGCACGAGACGACGTCCTACGGGAGCGCCGGGCGCGATAGGGGGGGAGAGGGGAGGCGGAAGGGAGAGGAGGAGGTGGAGGCACGGCGAGGAAAGGTAGCGCGGGGGAGGAGGGACGACGGGAGGGAGGAGGGAGGAGGGGCGGGGGGACAGGGAGGAAAGAGAGCAGGGGGAGGAAAGGGAGGAGGGGGAGGAGGAAGGAGGGAGGGAGGGGGAGAGAGGGAGGAGGAGAGAGGAGCACAATGAGAGAGATGAAAGAGCATGAGGGAGAGGGAGGAAGAGAAGGAGGAGGGAAGGGGATGGAGGAAGGAGGAGCTTCTGTATTGCCCATAGGAAGAGGGCAGACAAAAAAGACCAATGTTAAATTGGAAATCTACCCTGTCACCGCTCAGGGTTCACTCGAGTTTTCAAGCTAACATGGCGCGTTTGCTACTCTGGACGATGCAAAATGCATTATACGCGCACGCAGGCGGGTGATCATGGTCAACCGCGCGCGTTCGCACGCGCGGGGGGTCTGTCGTGCCAACAGTAAAATACACACAAAAGAACCCCTGTAAACTAGGATATGGGATCGGCCACCGCTAAGGGGCCCCTTGAGTTATCAAGCCAACATGGCTACTTTTCAATTCTAAACAATACATAATGCTCTAAGCGCGCACGCAGGTGGATGACCATGGTTACCCGCGCGCGTTCGCGCGCGCGAGGCGTCCTGTCTTGCTAACAGTAGAGGGCGCTCAAAAGGACCCATGTTAACTTGGAAATCCAATCGGTCACCGCTGTGGGTTCACTTGAGTTCCCAAGCCAAGATGGCAACTACCCTACTTTAAACATTACATCATGAACCTTCTACGCGCGCACGCAGGCGGGTGATCATGGTCACCCGCGCGCGCTCGCGCGCGTGGAGCTTTCTGTATTGCCCATGGTAGAGAGCATACAGAAAGACTCATGTTAACTTGGAAATCCAACTGGTCACCCGTAAGAACTCGCTTGACTTCCCAGGCCAGCATGGCGATTTCTCTATTCTTCACGGTACGGGATGCTCGATGCGCGCACGCAGGCGGGTGGGCATAGTCACCCGCGCGCGCTCGCGCGCGTGAGGCTTTCTGAGCACCCTGCGCATCCTGAGCATCCTGGCTTGACGCCTCATCATCCTCATGCTTGTCATCAGCATCATCACCATCGCCATTCACATTATTACCCTCTCCCGGCTATCATCCTGGAACTGGCCGTAATCATCCGTCTCCCCCCTTTGCTCATCCTCCATCACAAGATCAGCATTCCTGTCATCCACTCAATGATTGGCATCATCCCCTTGATCCTACGCCCTCCACGCTCATCCCCCTCCAACTCCTCGTCATCATCATCGGCATCATCATCATCATCAGCAGCAGCATCATCATCAGCATCATCATCATCATCATCATCATCATCCTCATCGTCATCATCATCACCATCACCATCAAGCATCATCAGCATCATCAGCATCATCATCACTGTCATCATCATCACCGTCATCATCAGCAGCAGCATCATCACTACCATAACCAGCATAAGCAACATGGTCATCATCAAAATCATTATCGTCATAATTTATCGTAATCGTTCGCATCGTCGTCATCATCATCAGCAGCATCATCTTTGCCATCACCATCATCATCGTCCTCAGCACCACTATCATCATCGGCGTCGTCATCCTCGAATTGTCATCACAACCGTAAGCACCATTACCACAATCGCCATTGCCGACGTCGTCATCATGATCGACGCCGCCGCCCGCATGATCGCCGTATTCCTCACCACCGACATCGTCATAATCATCAGCAGCATCACCATTAACATTATCATCATCATCAGCATCATCATCATCGCCACCACCACCAGCATCATCACCTTCATCATCAGCAATGCCGTCGACCTCATCATCGCCACGATCACCAGCATCATCATCACCACCATCATCATCGCTACCACCATCAGCATCAGCAGCATCATCATCATACTCATCGTCATCATCATCACCATCACCATCCATCATCAGCATCATCATCATCATCATCATCACCATCACCATCATCATCATCATCATGATCATCATCACCATCATCATCAGCATGAGCATCATCATCATCATCATCATCATCATCATCATCACCGTCATCATCATCACCGTCATCATCAGCAGTAGCATCATCACCACCATAGCCAGCATAAACAACATGATCATCATCAAAATCAGTATCGTCATAATCGTAATCGTTCGCATCGTCGTCGCATCGGCAGCATCGTTACCATCACTATCATCATCGTCATCAGCATCACTATCATCATCGCCGTAACAACCATAAGCCACCATTAACACAATCGCCAGTGCCGACGTGGTCATCACCATCGCCGCCGCCGCCCGCATGCTCGCCGCACTCCTCACCATCAACATCGCCATAATCATCAGCAGCATCACCATCATCATCATCATCATCATCATCATCATCAGCATCATCATCATCGCCACCACCACAACCAGCATCATCATCCCCATCATCATCAACAACGCCGTCGACCTCATCATCGCCACGATCACCAGCATCATCATCACCACCATCACGATCACCACCACCATCAGCATCAGAAGCATCATTATCATCATACTCATCGTCATCATCACCATCATCATACATCATCATCATGATCATCATCATCACCGTCATCATCATCACCGTCATCATCAGCAGCAGCATCATCACCATCATAGCCAGCATCAACAACATGGTCATAATCATAATCATTATCGTCATAATCGTAATCGTTCGCGTCGTCGTCGCATCAGCAGCATCTTTACCATCACCATCATCATCGTCATCAGCATCACTATCATCATCGCCGTCGTCATCCTCGAAGTGTCATCGCAACCATAAGCCACCATCAACACAATCGCCAGTGTCGACGTCATCATCATCGTCATCATCATCATCATCATCATCATCATCATCACCGCCGCCGCCGACATGATCGCCGCATTCCTCACCACCAACATCGTCATAATCATCAGCAGCATCACCATTATCCTCATCATCATCATCATCACCATCATCATCATCATCATCATCATCATCATCATCATCATCATCATCGCCACCACCACCACCAGCATCATCCCCATCATGATCAACGCCGTCAACCTCACCGTCGCCACGATCACCAGCATCATCATCACCACCATCATCAGGCCCACGATCAGCATTAGCAACAGCGTCAGCATCATCATCATCAGCATCATCATCATCATTAAAATCATCGTCATTGTCGTCAGCATCACCGTCATCATCACAATCATCAGCACTACCATCATCATCATCATCATCATCATCATCATCATCATCATCATCATCATCATCATCATCATCATTGTCGTCAACACCATGCCCTCCTCACTCTCCCTGCTCGTCCCTCTTCTAATACTTCCCTGCTCCATCGTTTCTCTGCCATCCCGTTTCCTCCCCTCTCCCTCACTGATCGGTGATGGCTGGATGGTCCCTCTCCATCTCCAGCCTCCTCCTCCTCTTCGTCATCATCATCCTCACCATCATCATCATCAGCATCATCAGCATCATCAGCATCATCAGCATCATCATCATCATCATCATCATCATCATCATCATCATCATCATCATCATCATCATCATCATCATCATCATCATCATCATCATCATCATCTCCCTGTCCCTCGTCATCGTCCTCCATTCCCCTCCTCACTCTCCTCCTTCCCATCCACCTCTCCCCCATGCTCCATACATATCCTTGTCCTCCGCCTCCACCCCTTCCCCAGCCTCCGTAGGTCCTCCTCCTTCTCCGCTGCTTCCCGTCACTCCTCCTCCTCATCCTCCTTCTCCTCCTCCTCCTCCATCCTCCTCCTCGTCCCCCTCGTCCTCCTCCTCCTCCTCCTCCCCACCCTCCCCCTCCTTCTTCTTCTCCTCCTCCTCCTCCTCCTCCTCCTCCTCCTCCTCCTCCTCCTCCTCCTCCTCCTCCTCCTACTCCTATTTCTTTCTCCTCCCCCTCCTTCCTCCACAGGCTGTCCGGCTCGATGGGGCCGCGCTGCCTCTTCCGAAGCGCGTCGTAGAGCAGCAGCGCCCGCTGCCACTGCCGCCCCCTCTCGAGGGCGCTGATGGTGCTGTTGTAGGTGACCTCGGCTAAATCCGAGTGCCCTACTCATCATTCGAGGGTATCATCCTCATCAACCGTGCCTTTTCGTCCTCCCACTTCCTCCGCCGCTGCAGCCGCCTCCTCCTCCTCCTCCTCCTCCTCCTCCTCCTTCTCTCCTCTCCTCGTCCTCCCCTCATCGTCGTTTTCGTCGTGGCCACCACCTCCACCACCGTCGTCATTGCCTCCTCCTCATCTCCTCCTCCTCCCTCCTCCTCCTCCTCCTCATCGCCCTCATCCTCATCATCATCATATCATCATCATCATCATCATCATCATCATCATCATCATCATCATCATCATCATCATCATCATCATCATCATCATCATCATCATCATCATCATCATCATCATCATCAACATCATCAGCATCAGCATCATCATCATCAGCAGCAGCATCATCATGAGCATCATCAGAATCATCATCAGCAGCAGCATCATCACCATCATCATCACCATCATAATCATCATCATGATCATCATGATCATCATCCTCATCATCATCATCATCATCACCATCATCATGACCATCACCATCATCACCATCATAATCATCAGCAGCATCATCATCATCATGGTCATCAGCATCATCATCAGGATAATCATCATCAAGGTCATCATCATCATCAGCATCATCACCCCATCAATCTCACCCTCACCAGAAGCAGCAGAAGCAGCATCATCATCAAGGTCATCATCATCAGCAGCATCACCATCATCACCAGCGTCGTCATCAGCATCATCATTGTCGTCGTCATCGTATTCATCCTCATCATCATCATCATCATCATCATCATCATCATCATCATCATCATCATCAGCATGACCATCACTCTCACCCTCACCAGCAGCAGCAGAAGCAGCATCATCATCCGCATCATCATCGACACCATCATCATCAGCAGCAGCATCAGCATCATCATCATTGTCGTCGTCATCGTATTCATCATCATGGCCATCATCAATATCATCAGCAGCATCGTGATCATGATCATTAGCATCATCAGCACCATCATCATCATCAGCATCATCATCGTCATCATCATCATCATCATCATCATCGGCACCATCATCATTATCATCAACATCATCAGCATCATCATCACCGGCACCATCAGTATCATCCTCACCCTCATCAGCCTCATCGTCATAATCAGTATCATCATCAGCATCATCATAACCAGCAGCAGCAGCATCGTCACATCATCTTCATCACCAGCGTCAGCAACAGCAGAAGCACCATCATCGTCATCATCAATAACAGCATCAACCTAATCATCAGCATCCTAATCATCATCATCATCATCATCATCATCAGCATCATCATCGCCATCGTCATCATCATCATCATCAGCATCATGCCCATCATAGTCGTGGTTGTCGTCGCCGCCACCACAACCAACAACAACACCGTCGTCGTCGTCGTCCACGTGGTCGTCGTCGTAGTCGTTTTCGTCGTCGTCATCATCGTCATCCGCCGCATCATCATGATCATCATCAGCGTCATCATCATCGGCATCATGATAAGCATGACCATCATCATCATGAGCATCAGCATCAGAATCAGCGTCAGCAGCACCAGCGTCATCAACATCAGAATAAACATCACAATCATCAGCACCATCATCATCAGCAGCATCATCCTGATCCACCTCATCATCATCAACGCCGTCCGCATCAGCATCATCAGCATCGTCATCGTCATCACCAGAATCATCATCATAATCGTCATCATCATCACGTGCAGCGTCATCACCGGCAACCAGATCATCCGCATCAGCATCAACATTCATTCATCGTCAGCAGCATCATCATCGTCAGCATCATCATCATCATCATCATCATCATCATCATCATCATCATCATCATCATTATCAGTTTCATCATCATCATCATCATCATCATCATCCTCAATCTCAACATTGCCGTCGTCGTCGCCACCACCACCAACGACACCATCGACGTCGTCCTCGACGAAGTCGTAGTGGTAGTCGCTGCCGTCGTCGTCATCGTCGTCATCGGCCTCCTCCTCCTCATCATCAACATCATCATCATCAGTATCATCATCATCAGCAGCAGCAGCATCGTTATCATTATCAGCATCATCATTATCATCATCAGCGACATCATCATCATCGTCATCATCGTCATCATCAGCAGCAGCATCGTCATCATCATCAGCATCATCATTATCATCATCAGCGCCATCATCATCATCATCATCATCATCATCATCATCATCAGCATCGTCATCATCATCATTATCATCATAGAAGCATCATCATCCGCAGCATTATCATCAACCCCATCGCCGTCGACGTCGTCGTCGTGACCAGCACCACCAACGTCGTCGTCGTTGCCTTCGTCATTTTGATCGTCAGCATCAGCATCAGCAACAGCATCATCATCAACGCCGTCCACATCCGCATCGTCAGCATCGTCATCGTCATCATCATCAGCATCATCAGCATCATCACCACCAGAATCATCAGCATCATCATCACGTGCATCGTCATCAGCAGCATCAGGATCATAGGCATCAACATCATCAATATTTCATCGTCAGCAGCAAAAGCATCCTCATCATCCTCATCATCATCATCAGCGTCATCATCAGCATCATAATCATCATTATCATCATCATCATCAGCATCATCAGCCTCAGCATTGTCGTCGTCGTCGTCGCAACCACCACCAACGACACCGTCGTCGTCGCCCTCGACGACGTCGTCGTGGTAGTCGCTGCCGTCGTCGTCATCCTCGTCATCGGCCTCATCCTCCCCCTCCTCCTCCTCCTCCTCCTCCTCCTCATCATCATCATCACCATCACCATCACCAGTATCATCAGCACCACCATCATCAGCATCAGCATCATAATCATCAGCATCGTCATCAGCATCAGCATGATCATCCTCATCAGCAACATCAGCATCAGCATCATCATCATCAGCAGCATCAGCATCACCATCATCACCATCATCATCATAATCAGCATCATCAGCATCATCATCAGCATCATCAGCATCATCATCACCATCTTCATCATCACCATCATAATCAACATCAGCATGATCATCATGATCAGCATCCTCAGCATCATCAGCATCAGCATCATAATCATCAGCATCGTCATCAGCATCAGCATCATCGTCCTCATCAACAACATCAACATCAGCACCAGCATCACCATCAGCAGCAGCAACAGCATCATGATCATCAGCAGAATCATCATCATCGTCATCAGCATCAGCATCCTCATCATCATCGTCACCGTTATCGTCATCACCATAATCATCATCACCGCCATCGGCAGCAGCATCATCCTCGTCATTACCATATTCGTCGTCGTTAGCGGCGTCGCCGTCGTCCAACGCCACCAACAACACTGTCGTCATCGTCCACGTGGTCGTCGTCGATGGTGTCGTCATCATCACAAGCAGCATCTTCATAATCATCAGCACCATCATCATCACCATCATCAACAGCATCATCATCATCATCATCATCATCATCATCATCATCATCATCATCAGTGCCGTCATCGTCGTCTCCACCAGCATCGTCGTCATCGTCTCAGCAATGCCGGCATCGTTACCGTCGTCAGCATCAGCATCAGAATCCTCCGCATCGCCATCAGCATGATCATCCTCATCATCAGCATCAGCAGCATCATCATCAGCATCTGCATCATCAGCAGCATCCGCATCATCATCATCATCATCATCATCATCATCATCATCATCATCAGCATCATCACTATCATCATCAGCAGACTCGTCATCGACATCGGCGGCGGCTGCCTCGGCGTCGTCGGTCGGTCCATCGGCCGTGCTCGACGTCGGTCGGCGAGTCGGTCGGCCGGTCGGTCGTTCCGTCGACCGATCGTCGTCGTCGACCGATCGATTGATCGTCAGTCTTCTCGTCGGTCGGTCAGTCGGTCAGTCGGCTGGTGGGCGTCGTCGTCGTCGTCGTCACCACCACCACCACCACCATCACATTCATCATTACCATATCCGTTCCGTTCTCCTCATGGTCCTCATCCTTCCCCCCTCCTCCTCCTCCTCCTCCTCCTCTTCCTCCTCCTCCTCATCAGCATCATCACCATCATCATCATCAGCAGCATCATCATCATTAGCATCATCGTCTGCATCAGCATCATCATCAGCAGCATCATCATCCAGCTTCTCATAATCCTTCCCCTCCATCGTCCTCCCACCTCCACCTCCTTCCCCCCTCCTGCCCCTCCTCCTACTCCTTATCCGCCGCCTGCCCCTCTTGTCCTGGCCTACCCCCCGCGCATGTCTCGGCCCAAGAGAAGAAGTTCAAGAGAGGGACCGCCGATTCTAGCTGGCTCCAGCCCTGGGGGGGAAGGGGGGGAAGGGGGGTGGCAGGGTCTGGGGAGAGGGGTGTGGGAGGGGGGAGAAGGGGAAGGAGGGGGAGCGAGAGAGGAGGGAAAGAGAAGGGGAAGGGGGGGGGGGGGCGAGGCGAGGGGGAAGCGGGGAGGAGGGGAGGACGGGCGGAGGAGACAGTGGGCTAGGGGGGGGGGGGGCAATGGGAGGGGCGGGGGGCGGAGGGGGGGGGGGGATGAGAGGGGGGAGGAGGCGGGAAGGCGGGGGGGGGAGGGGGGCGGAGGGGGAGGAGGGCGAGAGGTGAAAGGTAAGCTGGGTGCGCTCGCGACACATTCCCTCCCTCCTCCCTTCTTCATCCCTTCCGATTGCGTTGATGTGTGCTCTGTCCGGGACGCGCGTCATAGCCGACCTGGAATGGGAAAAAGGCGGAGGGGCAACAAAAAGAAAGATGTGGAGGGCCATCACGCGGAGGAGGATCGAGGATTGAGGAGGAGTATCGAGGATCGGGGAGGGGGATAGAGCATCGAGGACGAGAATCGAGGATCGAGGGATGACGATCGAAGAGGATGATCGAGGAGGGGTCTCAGGAGGGGGGGAGGGCAGGGGGGGGGGGCAGGGGAGGTGGGAAAGATGGGGGGGGGCGGAGAGCGGAGGGCAGAGCAGAGCGGAGGCAGGGGCGAGGAGGCGCGAGAGGGCCCCTTCTACAGCAAGGATGCGCGGTGAGGACACAAACGCAGAAGGCGAGGAGGAGGAGGAGGAGGAGGAGGAGGAGGAGGAGGAGGAGGAGGAGGGGGAGGAGGAGAAGGAGGAGGAGGAGGAGGAGGAGGTGGAGGAGGAGAGGCCTCAGACCACTCCCTGGACACCATCACCCCTCCCTGTCCGGGGCCATCCTGGGCCCTGGCATGGCGAAAAGGCCTCCTCCTGGCCGAGGCCAGAGGGGTCTGTACACCGTCGTGGAGCCCAGGGTGGCCCTGGCCGGTGGGCACGGCGGTGGTGCGAAGATGGCAGCTGCGGAGTACAAGCCCCTCGGACGCCCATGCCGAAGCTGTTCCAGCGGGGCGGGCCATCGAAAGTGGTCAAGGATGGACCATATGGGGCAAGGGCGCAGGGGTACCCTTGAGAAGGTTGCTCATCCTTACCATCGGTTTCGACTGTACCCTCTCTGCTTCGCGAGACTGCTCAGGGGAAGGCTCGGGAGAAGGTCGAAAGCTACGCAACAAAAAACGAGCAAACAAAAAACACGATCGTGGGGAGAGCGAGGGAAAGCAAAAGGTACCGACACGGCTATTCCTCAGGCCTCCCAGGAGGAGGAGGAGTACCGACACGGCTATTCCTCAGGCCTCCCAGGAGGAGGAGGAGGAGGAGGAGGAGGAGGAGGAGTAGGAGGAGGACTGGAGGCTTGGTGGGAGGAGGAGGAAGGAGGGGGAGGAGGTAGGAGGGAGGAGGAGGAGGAGGAGGAGGAGGAGGAGGAGGAGGAGGTGGAGGAGGAGAGGCCTCAGACCACTCCCAGGGGTGAGTCCTGGCCAGAACCTCGAGGCGAACCCCGCGGTGGCGAGGAGGGCCTCCCAGGAGGCACCCAAGAGGCGAAAACGAGACGAGGGTAGCGCCACCGGTGCCTTTCTCTCTCTTTCTCTCTCTCTCTCTCTCTCTTTCTCTCTCTCTCTCTCTCTCTCTCTCGGAGGAGGAGGAGGAGGAGGAGGAGGAGGAGGAGGAGGAGGAGGAGGAGGAGGAGGAGGGGAGGAGGAGGTAGGAGGAGAGGAGGAGGAGGAGGAGGACGAGGAGGAGGAGGACGGGGTAGGAGAGGACTCGGGTTCGGGGGACTCGGGTTGGCCTGACGGGGCCATCAAGAGAATGGCGAGACCTACCCTGAAATCTGGCGCAAGCTTTGTGGATGCCAAGACAATGGACACCCTAACAGTCAGACCCTTGAACTTAAATGTGTTTAAAATGTCGGAAAAATGTTCTGAAGAACATATGTTAAGCTTGTGTTCTGCATGCTTAAAAACATGTTCAACACACGTTTTCGACGTCTGGGAACTATTTGGCGGCATGCTTCCTCTCGACTGATCGTCCTCCACAACGCAAGCTCCCCCTGCACACATCCCACGAAAACTGGGTTGTCAACGCCCCGGGGCGGGCCCGCCAGAAAACCAGCCAGGGCGAGCCCGAAACATGCTCCGGCGTGCTCCCGAGCCGCACGCCTCTCCCCGGGCCGGCTCCGAGGCCCGAGCGGCAGGGGGCACTCGGAGATCCGCGCCGCTGTCTCGGGTGTGCGCTGGCCCTCGCGTCCCTGGCGCGCGACGTGTGCGCCGCCAGGCCGGGGGCTGCCACAGGAGCCCCCGGCCAGACGTGCCCCCCACCTGTCGCTCCATGGTGGAGCCCCTGGAGCCCTCCGGGCCTCGTGAGGGGGTGCTCTGGAGGCCGCGGGGGGGCTCCCTTGAATGACTGCCTACCAAACCACCCCAGCCCAACCCGAAGGCCCGAATTTCGCCCGAATTTCGGGTTGGGGGGGGGGTACGGGCTCCATGTGTTTTTTCAATGTTCCCCGACCCCCCCCCCCCACACTGGAAGTGGGGGACAAATTGAGGCCTTCGGGTTGGGTTGGGGTGGTCTGGTGGGTGGTGAGAGAAAGCCTTCTCAGACGGCCGCGGGACTTCTCAGAAGCCGTCGCGCCTTCTGAAAAGTTCTGTGCCTTCGGGGAAGGCTCAGAAAACTTCGCAGAAGGCCGGGGGGCTTCCGAGCCTTCTGAGAAGGCCCGCCCCTTCTCCCTTCCCCCCCGCGCTCGCCCCCAATCCCAGACCCCCGACGTCGTGTTTTTTTCACCAAGTCGACCCCCAGAGGTGTCTGGACCCCTCCTGAGTCGTTTTTCGGTGCTCCCGAGGCCTGGCAAGGCCCCCCGGAGGCCGAAAATAGCGAAAAACCTTCCGTCGTGATTCTTTCAAAACGCGAGGCCTGCTCCCTCTCACTTCCCCCCCTCGCTCGCCGCCGAGATCAAGCCCAGAACAGGCCGATGCCGAACATCGGCATCCGCGGCGGAGGGGCGACGGCAGACCAGGCCCCAGCGCGCCCCCCCCTGCGGTGGCGCCGCTGAGCGAGCGCGACCAGGTCGGGCTCGGGCCCGGCGGCCTCGGCACGACGACGCCGACGCCGACGCCGACGACGACGCCGACGCCGACGCCGACGCCGACGCCGACGACGACGACGACAACGTTGGCGTCGGCTAGTGGCGACGGCGACGCGGATGGTGGTGGTGACGACGACGACGACGACGACGACGACGACGACGAGGACGACGGCGACAACGACATCCTTCAGGTCGGAGTCCTCCTTCTCCTACCCAGTACCGTCTTATTCCTGCTCCATTCCTTTTCCTTATAAATGATTCCTCCTTGTCGCAAATAATTCCTCCCTGTCGCACCCCGAGGCCGGTCGAAAGGGGGGGGCTGGGCTTTTCGCCTGAAACGTCCTGACCATTTATGACCCTGATGTGTAAACATTGACAACAATCTCACAGATGGAGGGTGGGTCGTTCTCGAAATGTGGCTCTCGCCTTCGCACCGCGCGAATCCGTTCTTAAAATTGCAAAATTGCAAGAGTTTCTCGGATTGAAGGCGGGTCGTTTTAAAATGTGGTTCTCGCCTTAGCGCCGCGCATTCGTTTTCAAAAAAGCAAAACTGCAAGAGCTTCACGGGTTGAGGGCGGGTCGTTAAAATGTGGTTCTCGCCTTAGCGCCGCGCGCTTGAGGTCGGGTCGTTTTCTAAATGTGGTTCTCGCCTTAGCGCCGCGCACATTCGTTTTAAATAATTGCAAGAGTTTCACGGGTTCCCATGGTCAACGTACTAGAAATGGTGCTTCGGAAAGATTCAGGATTATGAGGGTGCAGCAATTACGTTGGTTCGCGGTGTTGAAGTCCCAAGGATGGCGTCCTGGCACGAATCAGGATCGTCAAGACGCAACAGTCAGGTTGATCCGTGGCGTTGGAATCCCGAGAACAATGCTGCGGCAAGCTTCAGGCCTTCAAACGTTGTCTTCCAACGAGGTAGTTCCCGCAGTGGAAATGAACTGTTGGAGGGGCCTATGAAGCGGGACTTTGGAGGGAGGGTTTACTCCAACATCGTTGATGGCCCTTGGGTTCACACTGGTCCTCCTCCTCCTCCTCCTCCTCTTCCTCCTCCTCCTCCTCTTTCTCCTCCTCCTCCCCCCTCCTTTTGTCGTTGTCGCTGTGGGTCCGCCTGGTAGACACCTGGGACACTCGTTGCCGGAGGACGGGAGTCCAAGGTGTTGGAGAACGGTTGTCCAACTCCTTGTCTTCCGCCCTCTTCACCGTGATGGGTGGCAAGGGCATGCCCACCCGACGCCGACGTCGACGACGACGACGACGACGACGACGCCGACGCCGACGACGACAATGACGACGCCGACGCCGACGCCGACGCCGACGACGACGACGACGACGACGACGCCGACGCCGACGCCGACGCCGACGCCGACGCCGACGCCGACGCCGACGCCGACGACGACGACGACG
>CAUYUJ010016501.1:245402-250465 GCA_963575745.1 Prorocentrum cordatum | reverse complement strand
CGACGACGACGACGCCGACGCCGACGCCGACGCCGACGCCGACGCCGACGCCGACGCCGACGCCGAGGCCGACGCCGACGACGACGACGCCGACGTCGACGCCGACGCCAACGCCGGCGCCGACGCCGACAACGACCTAGTGGCGACGGCGACGTGGATGGTGACGACAACGACGACGACAACGACATTCTTCAGGTCGGAGTCCTCCTTCTCCTACCCAGGTCTTCCTCCTCCATACCTTTTCCTTATAAACAATTCCTCACTGTCGCACCCCGAGGCCGGTCGAAAGGGGGGGGGCTAGGCTTTTCGCCTGAGACGTCCTCACCACTCATGACCCTGATGTTTAAAACATTGGCAACAGTCTCACAGATGGAGGGTGGGTTGTTTTCAAAATGAGGCTCTCGCCTTAGCACCGCGCGCACCCGTTTTTTAATTGCAAGAGCTTCACGGATTGAGGGCGGTTCGTTTTCGAAATGTGGTTCTCGCCTTAGCGCCGCGCGCAATGGTTTTCAACACTTGCAAGAGTGTCACGGATTGAGGGCGGGTCGTTTTTTTTATTGTGGTTCTCGCCTTAGCGCCGCGCGAATTCGTTGCCAACATTTGCAAGAGCTTGACGGATTGAGGTCGGGTCGCTTTCAAAATGTGGTTCTCGCCTTAGCGCCGCGCACATTCGGTTTAAGCAATTGCAAGAGTTTCACGGGCTTCCATGGTCAACGTACCAGAAATGGTGCTTTGGAAAGATTCAGGACGATGAGGGTGCAACAGTTACGTTGATTCGCGGTGTTGTCCCAGGTACGGTGTTCTGGCACGAATCAGGATCGTCAAGACGCAACAGTCAAGACGCAACAGTCAAAACGCAACAGTCAGGTTGATCCGTGGCGTTGGAATTCCGATAACAATGTTGCGGCACGCTTTAGGCCTTCAAACGTTGTCTTCCAACGAGGTAGTTCCCGCAGTGGAGATTAACCGTTGTAGGGGTCTATGAAAAGGAAGCTTGGAGGGAGGGTTTATTCCAACATCGTTGATGACCGACCATTGGGTTTACACTGGTCCTCCTCCTCCTCCTCCTCTTCTTCCTCCTCTTTCTCCTCCTCCTCCCCCCTCCTTTTGTCGGTGTCGCTGTGGGTCGGCCTGGCAGACACCTGGGACACTCGCTGCCAGAGGACGAGAGCCCAAGATGTTGGAGAACGGTTGCCCAACTCCTTGTCCTCCGCCCTCTTCACCGTGATGGGTGGCAAGGGCATGCCCACCGTGGCAAGCGCGTGCCTCGCCCGCTTTCGAAGACTGCCGTCCGACCGATGGCGCCCGCGGAGCCCTCGCGCACCCTCTTGAATATCGCACCGCACTCCGATCCGCGCAGCTCCTCCTCCTCCTTCTCCTCCTCCTCCTCCTCCTCCTCCTCCTCCTCTCCTCCTCCTCCTCCTCCTCCTCTCCTCCTCCTACCTCCTCCTCCTCCTCCTCCTCCTCCTCCCTCCCCTCCTCCTCTCCTCCTCCTTCTCCTCCTCCTCCTCCTCCTCCTCCTCCTCCTCCTCCTCCTCCTCCTCCTCCTCCTCCTCCTCCTCCTCCTCCTCCTCCTCCTCCTCCTCCTCCTCCTCCTCCTCCTCCTCCTCCTCCTCCTCCTCCTCCTCTCCTCCTCATCCTCTCCTCCTCCTCCTCCTCCTCCTCTCCCTCCTCCTCCTCTCCTCCTCTTCCTCCTCCTCCTCCCTCCTCCTCCTCCTCCTCCTCCCTCCTCCTCCTCCTCCTCCTCCTCCTCCTCCTCCTCCTCCTCCTCTCCTCCTCCTCCTCCTCCTCCTCTCCTCCTCCCTCCTCCTCCTCCTCCTCCTCCTCCTCCTCCTCCTCCTCCTCCTCCTCCTCCTCTGGTCCATCGTGCATGGACGTCCGTGCCATCACCCGTCGAGGAGAAGGAATGGTCGCTTGTCGCTTGTGGCATTCGGCGGTACCTGTCTTGACCACGTCGCCGTTCTCTGCTTTCGGCGACACGAGCGGGGAGGGGCGAGCATAGGAATCTCGAGCTTGGACGCGTGGGAGTTGGAGCTGTTGGTATGGACTCGTCCTTCGAGGAGGTCAACAAGATCGTAAACGGTCCGCTCCAAGGCAGGCGCCAGACGGCGCATCGTGAAGGGCTCCTCGGGCAGGTCTCGTGCATCGAGCGCTCCACGGGCTACAACGTCTGCGTCACGGACAAGATGGTGCACAACGGCTGGCGGCAGCGTGTAGATCAGGTCCGACCACGGCCTGCAGTGGCGGTTGGGATGTGGCACGGCGCGCGCGAAGCGCCATCACGGCCACCCACGCCAACTCGCATCGCGACACGCAGGAGATGATGTAGCGGGGAGCGATGCCCGCCCTCGTGCGGGGCAGCGCTCCGGCTCCCGAGGCAGCAGGGCTGGCAGCCGTGCGGGCCCGCGCGGGCCCGACGGCCTCGGCACGATGACGCCGCCGACGACGACGACGACGACGACGCCGACGCCGACGCCGACGCCGACGCCGACGCCGACGACGACGACGACGACGACGACGACGCCGACGCCGACGCCGACGACGACGACGACGACGACGACGACGCCAAAGCCGCCGACGCCACCGCCGCCGCCGCCGCCGCCGACGACGACGACGACGCAGACGAAAACGACGACGACGACGACGACGACGCCGACGACGCCGAAGCCGCCGACGCCACCGCCGCCGCCGCCGCCGCCGCCGCCGCCGCCGACGACGACGACGACGACGACGACGAAAACGACGACGACACCGACGACGACGACGCCGACGACGACGAACGGTGACGCTTTATCAGCGGCTGCTGGGATCGACGCCGCACGCGGTGGAGGCGGCCGGCCCCTCGGCACCGGGCCCTCGGCCGTCGGCAGCGCGCAGCGGCGCAGAGGCGGCGCCCCCCCGTCGCCACGGGCATGGCGGCCGCACGCTCCTCGAAGCTCGCGCGCGGCGACGGCGGCCGCAACTGCGCGGCATGCTTCAATCGGCGACGCGCAGAGGGTCGGCAATGGAAGCATCCTTTCACCCCTGGGGAGGGGGCCTAAGTCAGGAGGGCCAAGAGCACCAGGCAGGGATAGGGGGGTCTTTTCTGCAGATGCATCGAACCAAACCGCCCAGATGTATCATCCCTGATGCAGAGACGGGAGCCTAAGTGAGGCCACGCCTTCGCTGCGTCGTTCACGTTCAGGTTTCTTGCATTCTCGATGAGCAGAAGGGGGGTAGGGGGGAGGGAGGGAAGGCGTCTTAGGAACACTCCTGCCTCTTAGAAGGCGCCGGCCCTACATCTATAGGCAAGGCCCGCGCCTTCTAATAGGGGTGCGGTTAAGACTCCTTCCCCCTCCCTCGAGCCCCCCTCTGCGCGCGGCATGCTTCGACTCGGCCTCCGAAGAGCTGAGGACGGCGTGACTGTTGGCGCCGTGCTGGCCCCCAGTGCGTCCCGCCGAGGCTGCTCTCATGGCGCCGCCCGACGAGCCCCTCGCGCGCAGGTCGGAGGTCAGCACGCCCACCCGAGCCACGCCAGGGTCGGGCGCACGCGGAGAGACCAACGGCACCCCCGCCGCTGCTCCCCGGATTCCCTCCCGGGGCGCGCTCGGACCTGGACCTCGAGGCGAGCCCGGCGGTGGCGTCGAGGGGGCCTCCCAGGAGGCCGACCACAGGGGGGGGCCTCGGGCGCAGCGCAGCGGCTCGGGCACCCCTCCCCTCCTCGGGCGCACGAGCCCGATGGCTGCGGCCGCGCGGCCCCCTGGAGGGGCAGGCCAGGCCGCGGGCGGCGCCAGCGCCGCGCCCTGCGGCCGCGCCCCGCACCGTCACCCCTCGCGCCGCCGCCGCGCCTCGCCCGCCGCCGGCGGGAGCCTCACCGGCCGCCGCCGGCGGAAGCGCGGCCCGCAGCGCCGCCACCGCACGGCCGCCGCGCCCGCGCCGCCGCCGCCTCCGAGGGGCGGTCGCAGCGCCAGGGGCGCCGGGAGCGCCGGGAGTGCCTCCTCCGCGGCCGTCGGCGGGCGCCTGCTGGGCGGCGGGCTGGCCACGGCCTGCCGGCCGAGCCCCGCCGGGGCCGGCGCCGAGTGCCCGCGGCGCGCGGGGGGCACGGCCGCTGGCCCAGGGCAGGCACGCCAGGCGCTCCGCCCCGCGCCGCCGCTGCCCATCGACGAGGACGAGGGCGCGCTGCTTGCCGTCGCCCGGGCGTCCACTCTGTGTGTGTGTGCATTTGCTTCGGCTTCGTGCGCTTGCCCGGCGGTCGGGGAAAGCGGGTGGAGACGTGAAGAAATTAGCAAGGCGCCCAAAGTAGATTGGGGTCTGGATACACAATATACCTATGCTCAACGACCAGCGCTTCTTCTTCTTCGGGAGAGGATCCCGATGCTGGTCGATGGTCCTCACCGAGGACAAATGCGCACGTCCGAACGATGCCAAGGCTGGAGGCGGGCGGCCGCTGCGCAGCCTGCGCCTGCCGCGCAGCCCGCCGCAGCAGCCCGCCGCGCAGCCCGCCTGTGATGCCGCAGCCCGCCGCACCGCAGCCGCGCGCGCCGCCACTGCGCAGCCGTGACGCCCGCCACGAAACCTGCGCGCGGCCGCGGCCGCCTGGGTCTCCTCGCCTTCATCTGGAGCGGGCCGCGTGGCGCACGCGGGCGACGGCGCGCCGCGCGACGGCCCCCCCCTCGCGGTCAGGAAGACCTGCGCCGAACTCCCCGAGTCACTGAGTCCCCTCCTCCTCCTTCTCGTCCTCCCTCCTCCTCCTACTCTTTCTCCTTCTCTTCCTCGCTTCACTTCCTCCTCCTCATCCTCCTTCTCCTCCTCATTTTTCTCCTCCCCCTCCTCTTCCTCCTCCTCCTTTTATTCCTCCTCCTCCGCCTCCTCCTCATTCTTATTATTAGCAGAATGTAAATTAACACGGTTGGTCCTGTCATTAGCATTACGATGATTAGTATTAGCACTCGCGAAATTAATGGTATTACTAGTCGTATTAGCAGTACTATTCATATCAGTAATAATAATCGTGCTATGTTCATGGTGCTTGATATTTTGAGTTTTATTCATAGTAGTAGTAGTCGTAGTAGTCCTAGTGTGAG
>CAUYUJ010016501.1:222902-240402 GCA_963575745.1 Prorocentrum cordatum | reverse complement strand
CTTCATCACCAGTATCAAAATCATAATCATCATCATCGTCATCATCATCATCATCATCGTCATCCTCATCATCATCATCATCATCATCATCATCCGCATCATCACCGTCATCATCATCGTCATCATCATCAGCATCATCATCAGCAGCACCATCATCATAAACATCAACAGCATCATCAGCATCATCATCACAACCATCACAACCATCACCATCACCATCATCACCATCATCAACAGCATCATCATCATCATCATCATCATCATCATCATCAGCATCATCATCATAGTCATCGTCATCATGAGCTTCATTATCATCATCATCTCCAGCATCACCATCATCATAATCAGCATCATCAGCAACATTGTCATCGTCATCGTCCTCGTCATCATCATCATAATCATCAGCAGCAGCAGCAGCATCATCCTCTTCCTCATCCTCATCCAAATTATCATTATCACCATCGTCATCATCATCATCATCATCAGCAGCAGCAGCATCATCATCAGCATCATCAGCATTGTCATTGTTATCATCCACATACAGTGAGCAGCATCAACATCATCATGAGCATCAGTAGCAGCATCATCATCATCATCATCAGCATCAGAATCAGCATCATCATCAGCAGCAGCATCATCATCCGTACACTCATCAGCATCAGCATCATGATCATCATCATCATCATCGTCATCACCGTGGTCTTCATCAGCAGCATCGTGATCATCATCAGCATTGTCATTATCATCATCATCATCATCATCATCATCATCATCATGATCCTCATCATCATCGTCGCCATCATCATCAGCATCACCATCAGCATCAGCATCATCCTCATCCTCATCCCCAACATCATCATCCTCCTCATCCTCATCCTCCTCCTTCTCCTCCTCATCCTCCTCCTCATCAGCATCATCATGATGAAATCATCATCAGCATCATCATCATCAGCATCATCATCAGCAGCAGCATCATCATCATCCACATCATCATCATATCATCATCTTCCTGGACTTCGGCCCCCGGGGCCCGTCATCGGGCCCCCACACGGCCACCAAAAACGGACCCGGGGCGCAGAGCTGCCCCCGTCAAGAGGGTCGGGAGCTCTGGGGCCGCAGGTGGAACAACAAGCACAAAAAATCCTCAGGAGGATGCCGGGGTCTGAGGTGGGGCCCCGAGTGACGAAGCCACAAGTCGGGGAGACGTGAGACTCGGGTGCGGGGGACTCGGGTGGGCCTGCCAGGGCCATCACGAAAATGACGAGACCCAAACCTGAAACTTGACGCGAGCTCCCGCTGCATACGTCCCGCGAAAACAGGACCGTCAAAATCCAGGACGCGCTCGTCAAAAAATACGTCGGCTGACCCGAGTTCCGGCTCACTCGAGTTTCACGTTCCCCCCGACAAAGAACGCACGCGCCCAGCCACGTACACGAGCACGGCCCTCCAGTCCGCGAGGCCAGCCTCGTGAGTTACGAACGCTCGCGTCATGTGTACTGTCGAAACCGGCCGGGATTCATGTGCATGCGTCGCCGCGCCGTTTGTTGTCGACGCGCCCACGTGGACTGACTACCTACCAGACCACCCCAACCCAACCCGAAGACCCGAATTTCGGGTTGGGGGGGGGGGTAAGGGTTCCACATGTGTGGTTTCGACGTTCCCCGACCCCCCCCCCCCACTGGAAATCGAAGGTAGATTTGAGCCTTCGGGTTGGGTTGGGGTGGTTTGGTGGGTGTTTTTTTTGTTTACCCCTCACGTCGACCACGGCGGCTGGATGCCTCGACAACTTCGCATGGCCACTGCCCCCGGACATGGAGGGAAGCCGGGCTGCGTGGGCAGCCGACCACCAAAGAATACGGAGACGCTATCATGCACGTGGCAGGGACAGCGAAAGAGCACCCGTGACAAGTATTGCCCGGGGTGGTTTGGTGGGTGGTGAACCACGGCAAACCCACGGCAAGCCCTGCGCCCCGCGCCACAGCCGACGACGCCGGCGCCGCGGCAGACCCCCCCGGCAGGCCCGCCGCGCCCGAGGCGGCGCTCGCCCCGGTGCCGGCGGCGCCCTCCCCGAGACGCAAGGCGCCGCGCGTCGGAACAGACGGCGCGGCGACGTGTACGTCCTTCTTTCGCTCCCGGCCGAGGACGGGGGGCCCCCTCCTCCTCCTCCTCCTCCTCCTCCTCCTCCTCCTCCTCCTCCCCCTCCCCCTCCTCCTCCTCCTCCTCCTCCTCCTCCTCCTCCTCCTCCTCCTCCTCCTCCTCCCTCCTCCTGCCTCCTCCTCCTCCTCCTCCTCCTCCTCCTCCTCCTCCTCCTCCTCCTCCCGCTCCTCCCGCTCCTCCTTCTCATCCCGGGGCCGTGAGGACGAATTGGGGCCCAGCCCGGCCTCGAGGCGAGGCGGCCCGCGAGGGCCCCGAGACCGCCCACGAGCAGGAGGGCCCCGAGGCGGCCGGTGACCGCTCTGCGAGGGCAGCAAGGCGGCCCCGAGAGGTCCCCACGGCGGCCTCCCCGGGGGCCCAACCCCTGGGGGCCCCACTAGTAATATGTCGGGCGTGTCCCCCTACATGGGGATTTTCGACGAAAAAAAAAGCCCGAAAAGTACCCCAAAAAGGTCAAACATACCCCAAAAATAGTCCCCTGACTATTTTTGGACTATGTTTTGACTATTCTTGGGGTATTTCTTATTTTTCGTCGAAAATCCCCCTGTAGGGGGACAGGCCCGCCTTAACATTAGTAGGCAACTACTGGGAGGTTTTGGTCGGATGGATTAAGGAGGATGAAGCCCCATTGGGGGGCTGTTACGCAAGAGTGGGCCTCGGAGCAGGCGGGATGAAGCCGGATTGAGCGGGATTAAGCGGCATTAAGCCGGCTTAAGCGGGAGTAAGCCGGATTAGGCCAGACTTCGGACCAGGGCAAAATCAGAATTTGACCTCCGAGGAGTTGCATCCGAAGCCCCAGGGGCGAGGAGGGGCCGGGGACTCCGTCCTCGCCATCGCTCGGACGTCCATTCCCCGTGCACGTTTCGGTCTCGCGCGCGTGCGTTTCATCGAGGATCGAGGATGCTCCCCGATGATCCCCGCCGAGAAAGAGAGAGAGAGAGAGAGAGAGAGTGAGAGAGAGAGAGAGAACAAACAAAAAAACAACCAAAACAAACAAAACAAAGCAACAACAAAACACGCCCGAGCGCTGCCAAGCTCCTGTCCCTGCGGGGACGCCCACCCCTCAAAACCCCAGCTTCGAGCCGCCCCCCGGGGCAGGGAGGGGGGGCGGGGCCGCGGCGGCCGCGCCAGGGACGCGCGCGGGGGGCAGGAGCAGGAGGAGGAGGAGGAGGAGGAGGAGGAGGAGGCGGGGGGCCTCCAGGTGGCCCAGCTGCTCCAGCGCGCTTTGCCACCTCCGTCTCGCGGGCGGCCGCCAGGGGGGGGGAAGGAGGAGGAGGAAGAGGAGGAGGACGAGGAGGAAGAGGACAGGCGGGCGGGCTGGCGGCGAGCGGCCGCGCGGCAGCAGCAGGACGGCGGCGAGCGCAGAGAGCAGGAGCAGGAGCAGGAGGAGGAGGAGCAGGAGGAGCAGGAGGAGCAGGAGCAGGAGCAGGAGGAGGAGGAGGAGGAGGAGGAGGAGGAGGAGGAGGAGGACGGGAGGAGTGGGAGGAGTGGGAGGAGGAAGAACGGAGGAAGACGAGGAGAAAGGAGGGGGCGGAGGACGATGACTGGACGAGGGCGAGGAGGGAGGGGAAAAGGGAGAGGGGGGAGAAGGGGGGGGAGAGGAAGAGAGAAGCAGGATAAGGAGAAGGAGGAGGAGGAGGAGGAAGAGGAGAAGCAGAAAGAGTGGGAGGAGGACGGCAACGAGAAGGACAAAGAGGACGAAGAGGACAAGGGCCAGGAGGAGGAAGGGCGAGGAGGAAGAGGAAGAGGAGTAGGAAGGCAGGACGGGGACGGGAGAGAAAGGGATGAGGAGTAAGAGACGGACGAAGACGAGGATACAAGGACGACGGATAGAGGGAGGGGGAAGAAGATAATGAGCACTAATGAGGATTCGCGGGATGGCAAAGAGTCATAGGATCAAGAGATTAAGGAAGGAGAAGGGATGAGGAGGAGGAAGAGGAGGAGGGATGAAGAGGGAGGAGGACGGAGGATGCGGATTAGAAGAGAGCAGAAGGGGCATGAGTAGCGAGAGCGGAGGGGGACGAGGATAGGAGATACAGAGAGCTGGAGGAGCTGGAGGATAAGGGGGAAGAAGGGGAGGAGAAACAACGACCGCAGAACTGCTCCGCTTGCAGCGGGCGCCGCGAGGAAGCCCCCAGCGGTGCGGTGTCCCGGGGCTCCAGGCCCGGCGCGGCCCGATGGCGGGGGCCGGCCGGGTTGTAATGCCCCGGGGCGGCGCCTGTGTGGCCCACGCGCCTTCTTCTCTCGGCCTCCATGGGCACGCCTTCGCCCAGAAGCCGTTGCAGGGTGGGCAGGTCGCCAACGACGACGGGGACGACCACGACGAGGACGAGGACGAGGACGAGGACGCGGCGGAAGACGACGAGGAACAGAACGAGACGCAGGAGCAGCCGAGTGCAAAGAGACCCCCGCGCACGAAACCACATGCAGCGGGCGCCGCGCGGTGCCGATCACGCGGAAGCCCCCAGCGGTGTCCCGGGGCTCCAAGCCCGGCGCGGCCCGATGGCGGGGGCCGGCCGGGTTGTAATGCCCCGGGGCGGCGCCTGTGTGGCCCACGCGCCTTCTTCTCTCGGCCTCCATGGGCACGCCTTCGCCCAGAAGCCGTTGCAGGGTGGGCAGGTCGCCAACGACGACGGGGACGACCACGACGAGGGCGAGGACGAGGACGAGGACGCGGCGGAAGAGGACGAGAAGCAGAACGAGACGCAGCCGAGTGCAAAGAGACCCACCGCGCACGAACCCACATGCAGCGGGCGCCGCGCGGTGCCGATCGCGCGGAAGCCCCCAGCGGTGTCCCGGGGCTCCAGGCCCGGCGCGGCCCGATGGCGGGGGCCGGCCGGGTTGTAATGCCCCGGGGCGGCGCCTGTGTGGCCCACGCGCCTTCTTCTCTCGGCCTCCATGGGCACGCCTTCGCCCAGAAGCCGTTGCAGGGTGGGCAGGTCGCCAACGACGACGGGGACGACCACGACGAGGACGAGGACGAGGACGAGGACGCGGCGGAAGACGACGAGGAACAGAACGAGACGCAGGAGCAGCCGAGTGCAAAGAGACCCCCGCGCACGAACCCACATGCAGCGGGCGCCGCGCGGTGCCGATCACGCGGAAGCCCCCAGCGGTGTCCCGGGGCTCCAGGCCCGGCGCGGCCCGATGGCGGGGGCCGGCCGGGTTGTAATGCCCCGGGGCGGCGCCTGTGTGGCCCACGCGCCTTTTCTCTCGGCCTCCATGGGCACGCCTCGCCCAGAAAGCTTGCAGGGTGGGCAGGTCGCCAACGACGACGGGGACGACCACGACGAGGACGAGAGAGACGCGGCGGAGAGGACGAGAAGCAGAACGAGACGCAGGAGCAGCCGAGTGCAAAGAGACCCTCCGCGCACGAACCCACATGCAGCGGGCGCCGCCGGTGCCGATCGCGCGGCCCCCGCGGTTGTCCCCGGCTCCAGGCCCGGCGCCGGCCCGATGGCGGGGGCCGGCCGGGTTGTAATGCCCCGGGGCGGCGCCTGTGTGGCCCACGCGCCCTCTCTCGGCCTCCATGGGCACGCCTTCGCCCAGAAGCCGTTGCAGGGTGGGCAGGTCGCCAACGACGACGGGGACGACCACGACGAGGGCGAGGACGAGGACGAGGACGCGGCGGAAGACGACGAGAAGCAAAACGAGACGCAGGAGCAGCCGAGTGCAAAGAGACCCACCGCGCACGAACCCACATGCAGCGGGCGCCGCGCGGTGCCGATCGCGCGGAAGCCCCCAGCGGTGTCCCGCGGCTCCAGGCCCGGCGCGGCCCGATGGCGGGGGCCGGCCGGGTTGTAATGCCCGGGGCGGCGCCTGTGTGGCCCCACGCGCCCTCTCTCGGCCTCCATGGGCACGCCTTCGCCCAGAAGCCGTTGCAGGGTGGGCAGGTCGCCAACGACGACGGGGACGACCACGACGAGGGCGAGGACGAGGACGAGGACGCGGCGGAAGAGGACGAGGAAGCAGAACGAGACGCAGGAGCAGCCGAGTGCAAAGAGACCACCGCGCACGAACCCACATGCAGCGGGCGCCGCGCGGTGCCGATCGCGCGGAAGCCCCCAGCGGTGTCCCGGGGCTCCAGGCCCGGCGCGGCCCGATGGCGGGGGCCGGCCGGGTTGTAATGCCCCGGGGCGGCGCCTGTGTGGCCCACGCGCCTTCTTCTCTCGGCCTCCATGGGCACGCCTTCGCCCAGAAGCCGTTGCAGGGTGGGCAGGTCGCCAACGACGACGGGGACGACCACGACGAGGACGAGGGCGAGGACGAGGACGCGGCGGAAGAGGACGAGGAACAGAACGAGACGCAGGAGCAGCCGAGTGCAAAGAGACCCCCGCGCACGAACCCACATGCAGCGGGCGCCGCGCGGTGCCGATCGCGCGGAAGCCCCCAGCGGTGTCCCGGGGCTCCAGGCCCGGCGCGGCCCGATGGCGGGGGCCGGCCGGGTTGTAATGCCCCGGGGCGGCGCCTGTGTGGCCCACGCGCCTTCTTCTCTCGGCCTCCATGGGCACGCCTTCGCCCAGAAGACGTTGCAGGATGGGCAGGTCGCCAACGACGACGGGGACGACCACGACGAGGGCGAGGACGAGGACGCGGCGGAAGAGGACGAGGAACAGAACGAGACGCAGGAGCAGCCGAGTGCAAAGAGACCCACCGCGCACGAACCCACATGCAGCGGGCGCCGCGCGGTGCCGATCGCGCGGAAGCCCCCAGCGGTGTCCCGGGGCTCCAGGCCCGGCGCGGCCCGATGGCGGGGGCCGGCCGGGTTGTAATGCCCCGGGGCGGCGCCTGTGTGGCCCACGCGCCTTCCTCTCTCGGCCTCCATGGGCACGCCTTCGCCCAGAAGCCGTTGCAGGGTGGGCAGGTCGCCAACGACGACGGGGACGACCACGACGAGGACGAGGACGAGGACGAGGACGCGGCGGAAGACGACGAGGAACAGAACGAGACGCAGGAGCAGCCGAGTGCAAAGAGACCCCCGCGCACGAACCCACATGCAGCGGTGTAATGCCCCGGGGCGGCACGCGCCCTCTCTCGGCCTCCATGGGCACGCCTTCGCCCAGAAGCCGTTGCAGGGTGGGCAGGTCGCCAACGACGACGGGGACGACCACGACGAGGACGAGGACGAGGACGAGGACGCGGCGGAAGAGGACGAGGAACAGAACGAGACGCAGGAGCAGCCGAGTGCAAAGAGACCCCGCGCACGAACCCACATGCAGCGGGCGCCGCGCGGTGCCGATCGCGCGGAAGCCCCCAGCGGTGTCCCGGGGCTCCAGGCCCGGCGCGGCCCGATGGCGGGGGCGCATGCCGATCGCGCGGAAGCCCCCAGCGGTGTCCCGGGGCTCCAGGCCCGGCGCGGCCCGATGGCGGGGGCCGGCCGGGTTGTAATGCCCCGGGGCGGCGCCTGTGTGGCCCACGCGCCTTCTTCTCTCGGCCTCCATGGGCACGCCTTCGCCCAGAAGCCGTTGCAGGGTGGGCAGGTCGCCAACGACGACGGGGACGACCACGACGAGGACGCGGACGAGACGAGGACGCGGCGGAAGACGACGAGGAACAGAACGAGACGCAGGAGCAGCCGAGTGCAAAGAGACCCACCGCGCACGAACCCACATGCAGCGGGCGCCGCGCGGTGCCGATCGCGCGGAAGCCCCCAGCGGTGTCCCGGGGCTCCAGGCCCGGCGCGGCCCGATGGCGGGGGCCGGCCGGGTTGTAATGCCCCGGGGCGGCGCCTGTGTGGCCCACGCGCCTTCTTCTCTCGGCCTCCATGGGCACGCCTTCGCCCAGAAGCCGTTGCAGGGTGGGCAGGTCGCCAACGACGACGGGGACGACCACGACGAGGACGAGGACGAGGACGAGGACGCGGCGGAAGAGGACGAGAAGCAGAACGAGACGCAGGAGCAGCCGAGTGCAAAGAGACCCACCGCGCACGAACCCACATGCAGCGGGCGCCGCGCGGTGCCGATCGCGCGGAAGCCCCCAGCGGTGTCCCGGGGCTCCAGGCCCGGCGCGGCCCGATGGCGGGGGCCGGCCGGGTTGTAATGCCCCGGGGCGGCGCCTGTGTGGCCCACGCGCCTTCTTCTCTCGGCCTCCATGGGCACGCCTTCGCCCGGAAGCCGTTGCAGGGTGGGCGAGGAGGCGGGGGCCACACGGCAGTGTGAGCGCATCGGGCAGGAGGAGAAGGGCGGCGGTAAGGTAAGGGCGCTTGGGGGCGTATCCCAGGCAAGCCAACGATGAGCCACTACCTGGAGCAGCTCAGCTGCGGGGCAACGCTCGGGGGAGACGGGCTCAGAGGGGAGCATCGACGTGGAATCGGCGAGACCTTGTCGACAGCTCGACGACAGGCCCCCGACAGCGAGTCCGCACGTTCCTGGGCGGGGTAGGTTTATCGGACCCCTGTCGGCGATGAGTGGGCGACTGGTCGATGCCTTCCTCCCTGAGCCTGTCCCCCCCCCCTAACACGTGCCCCTTGCTTTTCGGATCATGCCTCGCCTCTCCGGCGGCCGTGCGGATGATCCCGGCACCCCCGGAACGCTCTCGACGAGACGCAGCCAGTGGAAACCACCCACCTCGGGTCTCGGAAACTGTCGAAGCACTTCGGAGCCCTTGCCAAAACACACACACACACACGCACACACACACACACACACCCGCACACACACACACACACACACACACGCACACACACCTGAATCTATCCCACCCTAACGCTGTCCCTGAGATGAGCCGCCACCCGGAGCACCTCAGGGCCCCTGCCAGTGAGACACGAACCCTCCGTGGCCTCGGAGAACGCCCAGAGAGGCTCTCAAAGGCCAGAGGCCTTCTCGGACTTCTTGAAAAGGCCCGCCCCCTCTGCCTTTCCCCCGTGTGCGCGCCGATGGCACGATGAGACACCTGCAGCAGCTCAGGGCCCCTGCTGGGTGAGCGACGATCAGAAGCGGGCCCTGCGCGAGATCACACAGCGACCTTGCGCGGTGGCTTGCGCGGGCCGTCAGCGCGACGCGACACACTGGGAACGAGTTCGCTTGCGCGCGACCTTACGCGGGAGCTCACGCGCATATGTCCACGGGACAATATCATACATGTTACGTCCTTGTACTGACCATGTCGGTGGTCGCTTCATAGGAGAAGGAGGAGGACAGGGCGGAGGAGAAGGAGAAGGAGAAGGAGGAGGAGGAGGAGGAGGAGGAGGAGGAGGAGGCGGAAGAGGAGGCCTCCTTCCTTGCCCCCTCGGGGCCCGCCGTTGGCCCCGCTCGCAAGCCGTGATGGTGGCGTTGTGGGTCGTCAGGCTGGGTACCACGCGCCTCGTGGGGAACTCCGCGCGCAGCGCCAGCGCCAGCGCCCACTGCTCTCCTTCGGGCGGCCCGTCCTCCTCATCCTCCTCCTCCTCCTCCTCATCCTCCTCCTCCTCCTCCTCCTCCTCCCTCCTCCTCCTCCTCCTCCTCCTCCTCCTCCGCCTCCTCCTCATCCTTCTCCTCCTCCTCCTCCTCCTCCTCCTCCTCCTCCTCCTCCTCCTCCTCCTCCTCCTCCTCCCTCCATCCCTCGCTCCCTCCATCCCTCGCTCCCTCCCTCCCTCCCTCCCTCCCTCCCTCCCGCCCGCCCTCCCTCCCCTCCCCCTCCCTCCAGCAGGAGGAGAGGCCGCCTCTTGTGCAGGCGCTCATGGCGGAGTTCAGCGTGACGGCGTCCGGCGCCAGCCTCCTCAGGGGCAGTACGCCCAGCGTCGAGATCGCTCTCGCCCACTGCCTGGGACGGTGGACAGCCTCGTCATCGACGTCGTCGTCGTCGCCGACGCTGTCGTCGTCGTCATTGACGTCGTTGTCGTCGTTATCGACATCGCCGTCATCGACGTCGTTGTCGTCGGTGTCGGGCGTCGCCGCCGCCGCTACCGTCGTCGCCGTGGTCGTCATCGTCGTTGTGGTTGTCGTCGTCGCTGTCGCCGCCGCGGCCGCCGTCCCCCTTCTCTCTACTGTTCCTCCCTGGACCACCTCCGTCAACTCCAGCTCCTCTCCTCCTCCTCCTCCTTCTCCTTCTCCTCTTCCTCCTTATCCTCCTCCTCCTCCTCCTCCTCCTCCTCCTCTTCTACATCCTCTTCCTCCTCTCACCATCACCTCCACGAGCACCAGCATTATCACCACCGTCTTCCTTCTGCTGCGACTGCTCCACCTCCTGCTCTCTCATCCTGTTATCTTCTTCCTCCCTCTTCACCTCCTCGTCCTCCTCTTGCCTGCTGTATTATCAGATTCCTCGTGCCCCTCCTCTCCATCATCATGATCAGAAGCATCATCGCATAAGCGTGTTCATCGTAATCAACAGCATCATCATCGTGTCCGTGGCCACCATCGTCATCCAACGACCGCCATCGCAATCGTATTCACTAACGCCGCCATCGTCATCGGACTCATCGTCATCAGCGACATCAGCATCAGCATCGTCATCATGCGCATCATCATCATCATCATCATCATCATCATCATCATCATCCTCATCATCATCAGCATCTTCATCAACATCATCATCATCATCATCATCATCATCATCATCATCATCATCATCATCATCATCATCATTAACAACATCAACATCATCATCGTCATCATCAGCATCATCATCAGCATCATCGCCATCATCATCGTCATCCCCATCATCATCAGCGTCATCATGCTCGTCATCAGCATCATCATCAGAATCAGCATCATCGTCATCATCAGCATCGTCATCGTCATCATGATCCTCATAATCATCATCATCATCAGCAGCAGCAGCAGCATCGTCATCAGCATCAGCATAATCATTATCAGCATCATCATCATCAGCAGCAGCATCAGCATCATCGTCATCAGCATCGCCATCATCAGCATAATCATTGCCCTCATCATCATCAGCAGCATCGACATCATCATCAGCATCAGCATCATCGTCAACAGCATCATCATCATCAGCATCATCAGCATCATCAGCAGCATCGTCATCAGCATCATCATCGTCATCATCCACGGCAGCATCATCATAATCACCAACATCCTCATAACAATCCTCATCATTATCCTCATCCTCGTCATCAGAATCATCAGCATCATCATCATCATCATCTTCATCATCGTCATCATCGGCATCAGCATGATCACCATCACCATCGTCAATACAATCATCATCCTCAGCATCATCATTGTCGCCGTTTGAAGTATCATCACCATCATCATCATCATCACCATCACCATCGCCATCACGATCACCACCATCACGATCACCACCATCATATGCCCACGTCGCATCCTTCTACTCTTCATCCGCATCCGCCTCCTGCTGATCCCTCCTTCACCCTGGATCCATACCTCTCCGTTCCCTCCCTCCAGCCTTGCTCCTGTGCGCTCTCCCTGCCCCCCCCATGCTTCCCCACATCCATCCCTTCTCCGCCTCACCTCAGCCTTCCTCATCCTCTCCATCATCACCCCTCCTCATCCTCCCTATCCTGCTCTTCCTACTCCTCCTCAAACTCCTCCCTACCAGGTCCAACATCCCCATCATCGTCATCATCACCACCAACATTATCGTAGTCATCGTCACGTGCGTCATCATCAACATCATCGTCGTCCTCCCCCATGTTCGTCCCCAATCGGCGCCCACGCCCGGCTCATCCCACTCGTGGTGCTCGTCCTCCTCCCCTTCCTCATCCCGCAGCATTCTTCCCTCGTCCTCTCCCGCCACCTTCTCTTTGTTCCACTCCCAGGCGATAGCGCAAAGGAGGACGGCTCGAAAAGGGCGGGTGGGCGTGAGGAAATTCCAAGCCGTGGCTGACGCCCACTGTCCGACGGTTTCGCGACCCAGCGGCGCCTTCCCTTCTCAAGTGCACCTTGGAAGCGCTTCGATGGCCGCTGTTCTTTCTCATCCCGATGCTTCTCCCTCTCCCCATGCCTCTGCCATCCTCATCCTCATCATCCTCCGCCTCATTCGCCTCCTCACCCTCCTTGCGCATCCGCCTCCCATCCCTCACTTCCACGTGATTATCATCCTCTTCCTCCTCCTCATCCTCCTCATCATCATCCGCAGTATCCCCATCCTATTCCGCCTCCTGCTCGTCCTCCTCCTCCTCCTCCTCCTCCTCCTCCTCCTCCTCCTCCTGATAATCATCATCATCATCGTCGTCATCATCATCATCATCATCATCATCATCATCATCATCATCATCACCCGCATCACCCGCATCACCCCACCACCACCACCACCATAATCACCATCGTCATCAGCATCAGCATCAGCAGCAGCATCAGTATCATCATCATCATCAGCATCATCATCATCATCAGCATCATCATCACCATCATCATCAGCAGCATCATCAGCATCGCCATCATTAGCATCACAAGCATCATCATCATAATCAGCATCATCATCAGCATCATCAGCAGCAGTATCATCATCATCATCATCAGCATCAGCATCAGCATCACGATCAGCATCAGCATCATCATCATGATCGGCATCATCATGATCAGCATCAGCATCATCATCAGCATCAGCACCATCGTCAGCATCATCAGCATCATCATGATCAGCATCATCAGCATCATCATCATCATCAGCATCATCATCGTCATCAGCATCAGCAGCATCAGCATCAGCATCAGCATCATCAGCATCACCAGCATCAGCAGAAGCATCAGCATCAGCAGCACTATCATCATCATCAGCAGCATCATCAGCATCACCAGCGTCATCATCAGCACCAGCAGCAGCATCATCAGCATCATCGTCATCATCAGCAGCAGCATCATAATCGGTATAATCATCATGAACAACGTCGGCATCAGCATCAACATCAGCATCATTATCACCAGCAGCATTAACATAAGAGCATCAGCAGCAGCCGCACCATCAACCGCATCATCAGCACAAGCAGTATCATCGTCATCATCATTACCAGCCATCATCATCAGCATCATCATCATCAACATCATCATCATCATCATCATCATCATCATCATCATCCTCATCATCATCAGCATCATCATCATCATCATCATCATCATCAGCAGCATGGTCATCATCATCAGCATCATGGTCATCATCATCAGCATCGTCAGCGCCATCGTTCGTCGTCGTCATCTGCATCACCATCATCATCATCATCATCGTCATCATCATCAGTATCACCGTCAGCCTCGGCAGCGACAGTATCATCATCATCAGCATCATCAGCATCAACATCATCACAAGCATCATCATCGCCATCATCACCGTCCACCCTCATCATTGTTTTAACAAGGCAGCGTAATCGTTCCTCTCCTCGCCATGCTGGAACTGATCATGCGTCCCTGCACCCCTGGTGCTCATCGTCCCCGCTGCCCGCATCCACACCACAAGCGTCACCGCTCAACGTCATCAGAATCACCAGGAGCAACAACCGCGACAGCATCTCCCCTCCGCACTCTCTCGCGAGTGGCTCGGCTGCCCCCGGGCCTGAGACCCAGGAGCCTGGCCCGGGCGAACGCGACCATGGGTTACGGACCCATGGATCTGGAGCGTGGGCGCGGGATCCACGGATCGCGAAGGCGCCGCCCAACGCATGGGGCCAAGGCCGCCTCTGGTGGCGACGGAGCGCGCCGATGCGGTGCGGAAGCGGAGCCCGTCGCCAACCACGAGGCCTTCGTCCATGGTTGCGCTCCCTCGGCCGTCCCTCACACCCTCCTCCATCCTCTCTCCTCTCCCCCCTCCCTCCTCCCTCCTCCATCCCGACGGCGACGACGACGACGACGACGACGACGACGACGACGACGACGACGACGGCGACCACGACGGCGACGACGACGACGACGACGACGGCGACGACGACAGCGGCGACGACGGCGTCGACGACGCTGGCGGCGACAACGACGACTGCGTCGACGACGTCGACGACGACGACGACGCTGAGGCGCGAGCTGATGACGGCGTTGTGGGCGGCGATGCCCGAGGGCGCCAGCTCGAACGCGGCCACGGCCAGCTCCCAGCGCCTCTGCCTCGAGGGGGGGGGGAGGAGGAGGGGAGGAGCAGGAGAGAAAGAGCGAGAGAGAGAGAGGAGAGAGATAGATAGAGAGAGAGAGAGGAAGAGAGAGAGAGAGAGGAAGAGAGAAAGAGAGAGAGGGAGAGAAAGAGATGAAGAGAGATGAAGAGAGAGAGAGAGACACACACACTAAGAGAGAAAAGAGAGGGAGGGAACGAGAGAGCAGGAGGGTAGGAAGAGGAGGAAGAGGAGGAGGAGAGGAAGGAGGAGAGGAAGGAGGAGGACGAGGAGGAGGAGGAGGAGGACACGCTGGGTGCGCTCGCGCCACATATGGCATCAGATGCCTCCCTCCCATCCCGGCCCATTGTGCAGATGCGTTCTCTATCCGCGGACGCGTGTCATAGCCGACCTGGAACTCCCACACAAGACTCCATCGATGCGCGTTCGCGAAAAAACCGCTTAGGAGGAGGAGGTGACGGGTGAGCAGGAGGAAGAGGAGGAGGAGAGGGAAAAGAAGGATGAGGAGGAGGAGGAGGAGGAGGAGGAGGAGGAGTAGGAGGAGGAGGCGAGGAGGCGAGGGTTGAAGGGGAGGGGAGGAGGGGAGGAGGGGAGGGGAAAGGGGACGGCAAGGGGAGGGGGAGGGGAGGGAGAGGAGCAGGGAGGAGGAGGGAGGCGGAGGAGGACGAGAGGGGCGGGAGCAGAAAGCCGCGGAGGACGGAAGCGGAGGAAGAGGAGGAGAGGAAAGGGAGGAAGGAAGAGCAACCGGGAGGAGCAGCAGGGAGGTGAGGGCAAGGGCGGAAGGACGAGGGGTAAGGGGCAACGTAGGCGCGCTCGCACCATATCTGACATCCCACACTTCCCACCCACCCCTTCCCGTTGCGCTGAGTTCGTTTCTATCCGCCGGCTTGGGTGTCCCAGGTGAGTTTGGTCCGCAGAGTGGCACCATCACGCAATGCACAATCAGACAGGGGGGTGCAGTGAAGGAGGATGAGGATAAGGTGGAATAAGAAGAAGAAGAAGAAGAGGAAGAAGAGGAACAAGGGAACAAAAAGAAGAAGAGAAGAGGATGAATAAAAAAAAACAAAGAATAAAAATAAGAAGAAGAAGAAGAAGAAGACGAAGAGGTGACGGATGAGCACGAGGACGAGCACGAAGAAGAAGGATCAGCAGCAGGAGGAGCAGGAGGAGCACGAGGACCAGGAGAGCCACGCGAAGGCGGAGGGAAAACGAGAAACACGGGGCTAAAACAACAACGACGAAAAACGGGGCAAGGGATGAAGGAGAACCAAGATAAAAAGATGGGAACGGCAACGACGACGAACGAATCGGATCAGGCAGTGTGGCCAGTGCTGGGGCGAGAGTGCAAAACTGAAGACAGGAGCGAAGCGCCGATCCTGAAATGCGGCCATCGCTGCAGCGGGAGCAACATGTTTGAAGGAGCGAGAACGCTCGCATGTAAAAAACAGATCGGAAGCCAGCTCAGGACAATCCTGCGTAGAAAAAGCACATGCAAAATAAGCGGAATCAAAAAGGCAGCGTCGGGGGAGAGAAGATACTAATACCTAGATTATGCAGTAGTGGAAGATGGAAGGAGGAAAGGGGCGTGGGAGGGAAGGGAGGAGGGGCGGGGGAGGGAGGAGCGAGGAGAGAAGGGAGATGGAGGGAGGAGGGAGGAGGGAGGAGCGAGGAGGGGAGGGGGGGAGGGAGCAGGAAAGCAGAGGAGGAGGAAGAAGAGGAGAAGGTGGAGGAGGAGCAACGGGAGGGAGGAGAAGCAGCGGGGAGGAGGAGCAGGGTGGTGGGAGGATGGCGGAGGGACGAGGGGGAAGGAGCTGAGCGAGGGAGGAGGGAGGCGGAGCGCAGCGCAAAGGCGAGGCTCTGGCTCCGGTGGCGCACGGGGCACCGCGAGACGATGTGGCCCTGAGAGCCGCGCCACAGGCGAGGCTCAGCAACGAACAACAACAAACAACAAAGATGACAACAACAACAAGAACAACAAGAACAACAACAACAACAACAACAACAACAACAACAACAACAACAACAACAACAACGACAACGACGACGACGACGACGACGACGACGACGACGACGACGACGACAAGGACAACGACAACGACAACGACAAGAACAACGACAACGACAACGACAACGACAACGACAGCGACGACGACGACGACAACAACAACGGCAACAACAACAACAACAACGACAAGGACAAGAACAAGGACAACGACAACGACAAGAACAACGACAACGACAACGACAACGACAATGACAACGGCAGCGACAACGACAACCCCAACAACAGCAACAACAACTACAACCACGACAACAACCACAACAACAGCAACAGCAACAACAACAGCAGCAACAACCACAGCAGCAACAAGGCAAAAAAGAAAACACTGCTGCACTGGGCCCTGGTGCGCCTGGTCCTGGTTTCGCTCCTAGAGGCGAAAACGAGCAATGGCGCACCGTCGCGCATGCCCCCCACCACCCAGCAACGGCGCAACGGCGCAACGCGCCTCCAGCGCAGGGCAACGACACCCAACGCGCGCCTTACCCGTATTCCTGGTACAAATGTATGTGCTCCTACCTGCCACCTAGCCGGCCGATAGCAACCCAAGGAGGAGGAGGAGCAGGAGGAGGAGGAGGGTCGCGCGCAGAGCCTCTGAGCTGGCCACCCAGGGCGCTGGACTACGCCCAAACCGAGTGGTGCGTGAGACGTTTGCGCGAGACGGCGTGGGGTCATCGCCAAGCGTGCCGAGTGTGGCGCTCCCGCCTCGGCGCGGCGCAGAGCTCTCACTCGCCAGGTCGTGGGGGGCCGGGGCGCGCGCGAGAGGGCGACCTCTCGCCCGCTCGCTCTCTGCTTCTTCTTGTGCCTGCGTCGATGCTACAAAGGGTGAGTGCACCGGCCATGCAAGATTGCTTGTATGTGCACACCCACCGCTTCTGATGCACACACATACACAGATGCGACATACACGTGTGTAAAAACAGGCCTGTAGATGTGTACATGTACGAATGTGCATACACCTCTGTGCTAATGGATACAAGCCATTTTTTACACTACACCTTCATGCCTAGTTGTTTAACCAAACAATGAGAGCAATAGCAACGCCAAAACCAGAAGCTAGCAAACACACAACAAAGAAACGTGCTACCCAGTAACACAAGCACTACAGCATCGACGCCGACGCCGACGCCGACGAAGACAACGACGACGGCGACGGCGACGGCGACAGCGACAGCAACAACAACAAGAAGAACAACAAGAACAATCGTTTTAAGACTGCTCTCTCCTATCTGCTCACGTGCCAATCAAGACGTATATCCCAAGCCCTCGGTACCCGCCCGCGTCGTCTTCGA
>CAUYUJ010016501.1:197902-217902 GCA_963575745.1 Prorocentrum cordatum | reverse complement strand
CAGCGCTGATCGGCGGGGCGGCCGCGGACCGTCGACCCGACCCCCAGAGGGACGAACAGGGGGACCGACCACGACGAGGACGACGACGACGACGACGACGACGACGACGACGACGACGACGACGAAGTCGACGACGACGACGACGACGACGACGACGACGACGGCGACGACGACGACGACGAGCGAAAGCGAGAGAGAACGACAGAAGGGGGGCGAAGGACACGAAGTAGGCCACGAAGGGCGACAGCGGGGACACAAAGAGAATGCGTATGGGGCCACGAAAAGCGCGAACAAGCGGGGGCCACGAAAGGCAGATAATGAGGGGCCACAGAAGGCAACGATGGGGCCACTGAAGGTAGCAACTGGGCCACGTAGGACAGTGAGGGGGCCACGCACGGCGACAACGGGGCCACGAAGGGCGTGCACATAGGGCCAAAACCGGCGCGAACGAGCAGGAGCCACGAAGTGCATACGTATATTGGGCCGCGGAGGGCAAGAACGGGGCCACTGAGGGCAGCAACGGGGCCACGAAGGGCAGCGAGGCGGCCACGAAGGGCGACAGCGAGCCACGAAGGGCATGCATATGGGGCGGGGGCAACGAAGGGCATACATATATGGGGCCACGAAGGGCAGCGAGGGGGTCACGAAGGGCTGCAACGGGGCCACGAAACAAAGCGAGGGGGCCACGAAGGGCTGCAACGGGGCCACGAAGGGCTGCAACGGGGCCACGAAGGGCAGCGAGGGGGCCACGAAGGGCTGAATGGGGCCACGAAACAAAGCGAGGCGGCCACGAAGGGCTGCAACGGGGCAACGAAGGGCAGCGAGGAGGCCACGAGGGGTTGCAACGGGGCCACGAAACAAAGCGAGGGGGCCACGAAGGGCTGCAACAGGGCCACGAAGGGCAGCGAGATCCCGATTCCTATGTAATATGTGAATGAATCCTAAGCGTGAGCGCGACTCCTGGGTGCCTAAGTGTCGGGAGCGCGGCGCTTGAGTAAATTGCAAGAGAGACCAACGCAAACGCGCTATTTTATAGCAAATTGCAAGCAAGTCTCCAGCGAGAGCGCGACTCCAGAGCGCCGGGAGAGCGATTCCTGAATAAATTGTAAGGAAGTCCCAAGCGAGAGCGCGATTCCTGAATAAAGTGCGAGGAAGTCTCGGGCGGGAGCGGGGGTCCTCGCTAAATTGTGAAGACGTCTCCGGCGGGAGCCGCTGTTGTTGTAAACCGGGGGCCAACGACACAGTTCAACCCTCAAGACTTTCCCTGGTAAAAACAAAGTGCGAGCCCCGGGAAGGGCACTTCAATCGAAAAAACAATGTGCACCGGACGGGGGGGATCAACAAAAATTACTCTTCAGAAATAAGAGTTCAACTACGATCATTCTAAGACTGTTCGCTCTTCCTTGCCCGTGTCTTATTCAAAACGAGTCCCCCACACCCTCAATACCCGCCCTTTTTGTCTTCGGTCACACCCCCTTTGGGGGGATTATTTCTCTTTGCGGGGGGCGGCGGGCTTAGACAGGCGGGCAAACCTGAACGGGCGGACAATCCTTCATGGGCGTACATGTGCCCGCCATTGCAATTGGTGTGGGCCCTGCAAAAAAAGGAGGGGGAGAACGACGGAGAGTGGGAGGAAGGGAGGGGGAGGGACGAAGGAAGAGGGAAAACGCCAGGAGAGAAGGAGCGAAGAGGGGGGCGGTTGATCAGAGGCAGAGAGGGAGAGAAAGAAAGAAAGACATATAAGAGATGTAGAGAAAGAGAGAAAGAGAGAGAGGGCAGAGAGAGAGAGGGAGAGAAAGAAAGAAAGAGGAAGGGAGGAGGCAAGAAAGGGAAGGGAGAAGGGAGGAGGGAGAGGAGGGAGAGGGGATAGGGCAGAGAGGCATAAGGATGAGGGAAGAGAGGAGGGAGAGGGAAGGGAGGAGAGGAGGGAGGAGGGAGGAGGGAGAGGGAGGAGGAGCAGGAAGGTAAGAGCGCGAACGTTCGAGGAAGTCCTAGGCGAAAGCGCCGTTCCTGAAGAAAGTCTTGGGCGGGAGCCCACGACGGGCGGGCGATCCCCTGACGGGCGGATCGGACGGGTGGGACATTCAAGCGGGATGCCTGAGTATGGCGAGAGCGCGATTACCAAGTAAATTGTAACGGCGTCCTTCGCGCAGCGTGTTTCCTGAGCGTCGAAAGCGCGATTTCTGAATATATCGCATGGAAGTCACAGGCGAGAACGCAATTCCTGAATAAAGTGTGAAGGGTTCTCTGGAGGGAGCGGGGGCCTCGATTAAATTGCGAGGAAGTCTTGACTCAATTGCGAGGAAGTCTCAAGCGGGAGCGCCGTTCCTGAGTAAATTGTGAAGAAGTCTCAGATGGGAGCGGGGGTCCTGACTAAATTGCGAGGATACCACAGGCGGGAGCACCGATCCTGACTAAATTGTGAGGAAGCCTCAGGAGCGGGGGTCCTGGCTAAATTGTGAAGACGTCTCAGGCGGGAGCCATTGTTGTTGTAATCCTGGGGGCCCGGGGCCCAGTTTGAGCACGAAGACTTTCCCTGTCAAAATCCCGGGTGCGAGCGTCGAGGGGCACATTTTGATTGAGGAAAAAACACTATGCACCGACGAGGGGGGATCAACAAGAATTATTCTCCAGAAATGAAAGTTCAACAACAACGACCACAACAATAAGATTTTTCAAAGGTATCTGCTCGCGGGCCACTCATCACGTGTACCCTGCACCCTCGATAGCCGCACTCTTCGTCTTCGATCGTACCCCCTTGGGTGTACATATCTTTCTTCCCTGCAACGTGTGTTTCGTACAGCCCCTAATACAGGAGAAGAGAGGACGGATGGAAGGAAGGGACACGGGGGAGGGAGGAGGATAGAGCACGAGAGAGAGAAGCAGGAGGGGTGCTAGAAGCAGATGGCAGAAACAGACGGGCAGATCGGGCAGGTAGGCCCTAACGGGCGGGTCGGGAAAGCGGGCCCAGGCAGCCAAGTCGAGCAGGTGGGTTGCTGAAGCGTGGGCCCTGCATGAATCGCGGGGAAGTCTCTAGCGACATCGCGATTCCTCAAGAAATCGTGAGGAGATCCACAGCGAGAGCGTGATTCCTGAGTGCCGAAGGCGCGGCGTCTGAAGAAATTGCACAGAGGGCCCACGCGAGAGCGCGATTCCTGCATAAGTTGTCAGGAAGTCCCGCGCGAGAGCGCGACTTGGGAATCAACTGTGAGGAAGTATCAGGCGGGAGCCGCTGTTGTTGTAAACCGGGGCCCAAACAACCCAGTTTGGTGACACCTGGGTTGCCCTGCAAAAACAGAGTGCGAGCCCCAGGGAGGGCAAGTCAATTGAAACATACAATGATTACAGAAGGGGGGATCAACAATAACTATTCTTCAGTCGTGAGAATTCAACAACGTCAAGAACAACAGCAGCAACAACAACAGTAATGTTAGACTGTTCGCTCCTATCTGCTCGCGTGCCACTCATCACGTATATCCCGCGCCCTCGATACCCGCCCCCGTCGTCTGCGATCGTACCATCTTAGGGGTACATATTTCTTACCTGCAACGTGCAGTTCGTGCAGCCCCTGAGGCAAGGGAAGAGAGGACGGATGGAAGAAAGGGATAAGTGGGAGGGAAGAGGATGGAGCACGAGAGAGAGTAGCAGGAGGGGGGCTAGAAGCAGAAAACACATGGCAGAACCAGACGGGCAGATCGGGCAAGTGGGCCCCAACGGGCGGGTCGGGAAAGCGGGCCCAGACGGCCAGGTCGAGCAGGCGGGTTGCTGACGCGTGCGTCCTGCATGAATCGCAAGGAAAACTCTAGCAACAGCGCGATTCCTGATTTAATAATGAGGAAACCCAAAGCGAGAATGTGACTCCTGAATGTCGAGAGCGCGGCGTCTGAATAAATTGCAAGGAGGTCCCACGCGAGAGCGCGATTTCTGCAGAAGTTGTGAGGGAGTCCCGCGCGAGAGCACGATTTGGGAATAAATTGAGGAAATATTAGGCGGGAGCCGTTGTTGTTGTAAACCAAGGACCAAAGACACAATTCTGAAACCCAAGACTCTTTCCCTGATGAAAAAACAGGGTGGGAGCTCCAGGAATGGCAGTTCAATTGAAACATGCAATGTGCCCCGGACGGGGGGGGTCAACACACATTATGGTCAACATCAACAACAGAACAACAACAACAACAACAACAACAACAACAACAACAACATCATCATCATCATCAACAACAACAACAGCAGCAGCAGCAACGACGACGACGACGACAACAACGACGACGACGACGACAACAACAACAACAACAACAACAACAACAACAATCATGTTAAGATTGTTCGCTCTTATCTTCTCGAGTGTCATTCAGCGTGCATTTCCCGAACCTTGGATACCCGACCTCTTCGTCTTCGATTATACCACTTTTGGTGGGTATTTATTTCTTCGTGAATTCTGCGTGACTAGCCAGGAAGTTTCCAGCGAAAGAGCAATTCCTAAGTAAATTTGAAGACGTCCCCAGCGAACGCGCGATTCCTGAATGGCAAGAACGCGGCGCCTGAGTAAATTGCGACGAACTCTCAGGCGGGAGCGCAATTCTTGAGTAAAATGCAAGGAAGTCTCAAGCGGGAGCTCGAGGAGGTATCAAGCGGGAGCCGTTGTTGTTGTTATAAACCGGGGACCAGGGGCACAGTTTGAGGAGGAAGACTTTCCCTGGTAAAAAAAAAGGTGCGAGCGCCGGGAGGAGCACTTCAATTGAAAAAAAAAAACGTGCACCGGAGGGGGGGGGATCAATCAACAGTTTTTTTTTCAGTAGTGAGAGTTCAACAACAACAACAACAACAACAACAACAACAACAACAATAATCATTTTAAGACTGTTCGCTCCTACCTGCTTACGTACAAATCAATACGTATACCCCAAACCCTCGGCACACGCCCTCGTCATTTTCGATCGTACCCCCTTGGAGGTACATCTTCCTTACCAGCCACGTGCATTTAGTGCAGCCCCTGAGGCAAGGGAAAAGAGGACGGGTGGAAGGGGGAGGGCGAAGAATGGAGCACGAGAGAAATTAGCAGGAGGGGGGCAATGATCAGAAAACAGACGGTACAACCAGACGGGCAGATCGGGTGGGCAGACCCATAGCGGGCAGGTCGGGAAGGCGGGCCCAGGTGACCAGGTCGAGCAGGATGGTTGCTGAAGCGTGGGTCCCGCATGAATCGCGAGGAAGTCTCGAGCGACAGCGCGATTCCTAAAGGAATCGTGAGAAAGGCCAAAGGGAAAGCGTGATTCCTGGGCGCCGAGGACGCCGAGAGCGCGACTTGAGAACAAATTGTGGAAGTATCAGGCGGGAGCTGTTGTTCTTGTTGTTGTTGTAAACTGGGGGCCAGGGGCTCAGTTTGAGCCCCGTGACTTCCCCTGATAAAAAAAACAAGGTGCGAGCCCCAAGGGACGCACTTCAATTGAAAAAACACAATGGTCACCGGAGGGGGGGGATCAGCAAGAATGATTCCTCAGTAGTGAAAGGTCAACCACCACCACCACCACCCACCACCACAAGCAGAACCACAACCACAATCTCAACAACAACAACAACAACAACAAAACCCACAATAACGACAACAACAACACCAACAGCAATAACAACAACAACAACAACAACAGCAGCAGCAGCAGCAGCAACAACGGCAACAACCGCAACAACGACAACAACAACAACAACAACAACAACAACAGCAGCAACAGCAACAACAACAACAATAGCCACAACAACAACAACAACAGCAGCAACAACAACAACAACAACAACAGCAACAGCAACAACAACAACAACAACAACAACAATCATTTTACCCGAACGCGTGGTGTTCTCCCCAGTGCCAGGGTTTTCATACGACACCAGGCAATACCCCCACTTCGTGGGGGGGCATTACAAGCTCTACCAAATATCCAAACGACTCTTCGCGACCACCCAAACCCAGCTTCCCGCCCTATGACGTTGGGACACTTCACTTCGTGGCGTGCGGACGACCGTGGCTACTACACTGGCGTGGGGTACACACCCACAGAACTTGGTCACTTATTCGGGGCGCGCATGTGCCCAGCATGGTGCAATTGTGCCATACAATACATAATACAGAGAGACAGAGAGAGAGACAGAGAGCAGACAGAGAGAGAGACAGAGAGAGCGGAGTTGGTCACATTTTTGGGGTCCTCTTGGGGAAGGGGGGAAGCCTCCTGGCGCCGCTTGGGGTCCTCTTGAGGGGCTTTGGGGGGCTTCTTGGAAGCATCTTGGGGCCTCTTGGGGGCTTATTGGGTCCTCACGGCGGGCTCTTGGGGCCTCTTGAAGGCCTCCTGGGGCAACCTATGGCGCAACCAGTAGGGGGACGTTTTATTCTCGGCGGCCGAGGGCGCAACCTATGGCGCAACCAATAGGGGGGCGTTTTATTCTCGGCGGCCGAGGGCGCAACCTATGGCGCAACCGCAAGGGATTATGGCCCCTGGCAGGCGCGCGAACCCCGTTGCAAGAGCGTGCGAAAGTAGCTCGCGCGAGCTCATGTAACATAAATGTTGGAAAACCATTGGTTTTTTTAGGATTCGGACAGCGCGCGCGGGTGGAAATTTTGAAAAGTCGTGCAGGTGTTTTTCGAGGACCTACGGTGCGATTCGTGTGATTTTATGATGCGCGGTGCTAAAATTCTTAAGAACCCAATGGTTTTTGGAGATTTCGGCGTGCGCGCGCAAAAAACGAATGTGTCCCGCATGGTATTATTTGACAGGGATGATGGCCCTGGCAGGTGCGCAACCGTTGTCGCAGAAGTTCGAAAAAGTTGCTCGCAAAAGCCCGTTTGACAGAAATGTTTAAAAAGTGTTGGGTTTCCTACGAATCCGCAAGAGCGCGCGGGATGAGATTTTGACATTTTTTTGTTGAAAAACCATTGGTTTTTTGATGTTTTTATGTTAAAATCGCTCCGAACACTAAGCTTTTGGAAGGATTTCGTCTTGCGCGCGCGAATGTCCACTTTACCTTATTTTTTGCAAGGGATTCTTGAAATTTGATTATATTAGAACAAGAAATGTCATTTTATAGTGTTTTTTGCAAGGGAAAACGGATTACAACAAAACAACCGGATCTGGACCCCATCCACTTTTCTGAAGCTTTCGCGAAAAAATGATGAAAATGTAGCTGCGGCCTAGGCGCGGCGGGGGGGCCGTGCACCAGGGGTCCCAACAATAATTATTCTTTAGAATTAATAATGTTCAACAACGGCGGCGGCGGCGGCGGCGGCGGCGGCGGCGTGCGGGCCGAGGCCTGCCGAGGCGGCTGATCGCGAGCGAGGCCTGCTGCGACCTCGCGCGGGCGGCCATCCGCGCCAGCCAGCGCACGCCTCGGCGAGGCCCCGCGCGGGGGGGGGCGGGGGGAAGGGGGCGGGGAGGAGGCGGGGCAAGAGGCGGGGAAGAGGCGGGGAAGAGGCGGTACAGTCGGGGCGTTGACCTGAGGAACCCTGAGTAGGGAGCGAGGCCCCTTTTGTCCATCAGCTAACCTTCGATTTCCTGTCGGAAACATAAGGAAAGCCTGAGGCAAGCTGTGAAACACTTAAGGGACGCGGAGCCCCTCCCCAACGAAAAGGGTTCCTTCTTCAGGGCCCCGACTGTAGGGGGGGGAGAGGCGAGGGGGGAAGACGCCGGGGGAGGAGGGGGGGGAGAAGCGGCCGGAAGAAGGGGCGAGGGGGGAAGGGGCGGGGGGGAGGGAGGGGGGAGGGGGGCGACGGGAGCAGAGCGCGGATCCTGTGATGGTACCGACGCTGCAGCGGGGGAACCACTCTAGAGAACACCAAGAAAATCTGTCTAAACTAAACGAACATATCACATAACACATGTCAATCCAACGCACTTATGACATGTGTGGGAGACAACTGTCACCGATTGGACAGAATACAGGAAGGGGAGCGTAGATACTCTCCAAAAAAGCCGGCCAATCGGAGTCCTAGCTCAATGCATGGAGAGCTGGTCCACTGGTCCCACCACCCCCTCTATCTTGCCCCAAACAACTGCAATCACGTCCTCTGTAATTGTTATGGTTTCCTCTGCTATTGCAGTGACTTCCTAAAGAGTAGAGAAAAGTGGATGAGTCTAGTAAAGAAGAACATGTTAGAGTAGAGTGGAGTAGAGCAGATCAGGGGTAGAGGACAGCAGAGTAGAGTAGAGTAGAGTAGAGTAGAGTAGAAGCAGAGCAGAGCAGAGCAGAGGTGGAATAGGTTAGAGTAGGGTATGGTAGGGTAGAGTAAAGAAAAACAGGGTAATGTAGAGTAGGGTAGACGGTAGAATAGAGCCGAGCAGGTAGAAGGAAGTCCGGTAGAACAGAATAGAAGAAAATCGGGCAGGTAGAGTAAAGTCGTGTAGGAGGGTGTACAACAGAGTAGACTAGGGTAGAGTAGAGTAGACTAGGGTGGATGGGCACGTGGAGTCGAGTAGAAGAGTAGTTTGGAAGAGTAGAACAGAGTAGAGCAGAGCAGAGCAAAGTAGAGTAGAGCAAAAAAGAGTTGATTATACGATAGTAATACTGTAGAGTGGAGTTAAAGTAGAAGCAGGAGAAGGAGTAGGAGTATACTAGAGTAGGAGTAGAGTAGGGTGGAGAAGAGTAGCGTAGAGTAGAGTATCATAAAAACGAGCGGTGTCGAGTATAGTAAAGTAAGGCAGAGTGAAACAGTGCATAGTAGAGGAGGACAGATGGTAGAGTGGAGTCGAGGAGAATAGAGTAGAGTAGAACAAAGAAGATTCGAGCAGAGAAGGGCAGAGTGCAGTAGAGTAAAGTAGAGGAGAGGAGAGGAGAGGAGGAGAATATGAGAAAATCAGAGTCGAGTAGAACAGAGCACGGCAGAGCAGAGCAGAGTAGGGTAGAGTAGGGTGGGGTAGTAGCGCAGGGTAGCGTAGAGTAGAGCAGAGCAGAGTAGAGTAGGGTAGACCGTAGAGTAGAGTCAGGTGGTAGAGTGGAGTAGTCCGCTCCAGTCTACTCCAAACCAGTCTATTTCAGCACACTCTGGTCTTCTTCAGTCCGGTCTTCTGATCTCTTTAGAATCTGCGCTGGCTGCTATCACATTGAGTAACTCTGGACGGAGGGGAAGGAGGAGGGAGGGGGGAGGAGGGGAGGAGGGGAAGGGGGTAAGAGGCAAAGAAGAGGAGAGGAGGAGGAGGAGGAGGAGGAGGAGGAGGAGGAGGAGGAGGAGGAGGAGGGGGAGAAGGAGGGCGCGGCTACGGCGGACAAGACCGCCGCGTGGCCGCCAGAGTGTGATGAGAAGGAGGAAGGAGGAGGAGGAGGAGGAGCTAGATCGGCCCGCCGTGGGGGCGGCAGCTCGGAAACGGTCGGAAAAGGAGTGCAGATCATCGTGGAGGACCTCTTTGCACAACCGTGGAGGGCACCAGTCCGCAGGAGGCCAGCGACAAGCTCACCCGAAAGAGGAGGAGAGAAAAGAAAACGGAGGAGCAGAAGGCGAGACCGGGTGGCCGGGCTCCGCCCGGAGGAGGAGGAGGCGAGACACGACAAGACCGACCGCACAGAACGTGCGGTTGATGCCTCGACTCGTTCCGTTTGCAACTCCGCCGACCGTTCTCATGCAATGCAGAGGGCAATCGTAAGTTCATGTCCTCCTCCTCCTCCTCCTCCTCCTCCTCCTCCTCCTGCTCCTCCTCCTCCTGCTCCTCCTCCTGCTCCTCCTCCTGCTCCTCCTCCTCCTCCTCCTCCTCCTCCTCCTCCTCCTCCTCCTCCTCCCTCCTCATGACAGGGGATCTGAACAAGCCTCGGAAGCGGCCCGGGGGTCAGCACTCCAAGCTGTGACCCCGGAACATCGGCCGAACCCGTGCAAAATCGGTGCCCAGACCCTTCCAAAGGTCCATCTGGCGCAGTCTTTCACCCAGGATCCGTTTTTCATAATCACGGGGCCCAAAACGGCCCCTGGGGGCAAAACAAAAAAATATCCCGGCAAAGCAACCTAACAGCGATGTGTAGAAGCATAACTGGAAACATTGCCTGTGGCATTCATGTAAGAGCGCTGTTGTAGAATTCTGGTGTTCTCGCAATCGCATTCGGATTCGCAGTGGCAGCCGCACTGGCAACATCAGCGGCAGTCGCAGTGGCACTGCCGGTAGTTGCAGTAGCAATAGCTACACTAGCAGCAGCAACAGCAGCAGCAGCAGTAATAGTAACAGTAGTAGTAGCAGTAGAAGTAGTAGTGATGGTAGTAGTGGTAACAGTGAAGTAGTAGTTGTAGTGCGTGGAGTGAACGAGTAGGAGTGATGGGAGCAGTGGTAGTAGCAGTAGAAACACTGCTTTCGGTAACGGTATCTCCAAATGAGATCTTTGTATAAATGCATTGAGGTCTAAACAAGACACTGCTATCAACGGATGTGATTCCAAACGAGACACAGCTATCAACGGGTTGAGCCTCAAACGACACACTTGCATCAATGAATGTAGCTCCAAAACAGGCACTCCCATGAATGGATTTAGTGTGATGTCGTAGTAGTAGTAGTAGTAGTAGTAGTAGTAGTAGTAGTAGTAGTAGTAGTAGTAGTAGTAGTAGTAGTAGTAGTAGTAGTAGTAGCAGTAGTAGTAATAGTAGTATGGGCACGGACCCGTAAGACCTGAGTCTCCACCGGGGTGCTCGGCGAAGCCATTGATGATGATGATGTGATGATTGAGGAGGGTGATGGGACGATGACCGCGCTACTTGGATTTGTTATGTCCGTCTTTCTCGGCCTCCAACCAAATCTTGGAAGCCATCTCGCAAACGGAAGAGGAGCGCACTGAGGAGCGGCGTGCGAAGCGGACAGTCGGCAAAACTTGCAGGCTGAGAAGCACCGCAGAAACTCGGAGGCTGCGAAGCACCGCGGCCGCGCAGTCCTACTACTGCTGGAACTAGGATTACAAGTACGCACGCCGAGAAGCACCGTGGACACGCGGGCTCGGATACTTCACCTCTCCCGCTTGTATTGCAGGAAATCGCGCCAATCCGGCGGCTGGCAAGTACCGAGGAGGTGCAGGCTGAGAAGCACCGCGCGAGTGCAGGCTGAGAAGCACTACGCGAGTGCAGGCCACGGCATTGCGTGTCACATGAATGCAGGCTGAGAAGCACCACATTTTGTTTGCCAGAGATCACTCCCAGGTCACCTGATCCCGCAACAACAGCCACGGCGTAGCTACCACAGGGGCCGCAGAGAGCAACGGCTCGGTCACCCAATTGGCCTGTCGGTGAATCACAATGCGCGCGTGGCTCCATGAGCCATTGTATCGCGCGTTGCAAGGCACCAGTGTGATGTACGTGTTGCTGCCGTAGCAGAAGACGGCCTCTGGGGCCCAGTGCGGATTCCAGCGGGCAACGTAGACCCTGTGGACGCCATTCCGGATGACGTCGCGCGCACCCTCGATCTGTGCCACCCATCGAAGCCAGTCAAACGCTGAGCCATCGGTGATGTCAACAGCACCTGGGGCAGTCTCGCCATGGCGGTAGTGCAACAGCGTTTGGAGAGCGGCGCTCGCTTCGTCGCGGCCCACAGTCTGGCGCGAGCGGGCGGCCTCTTGTAGGTGCTCCAGTGTGAAGAGCAGTGGGGCATCACCGCCAGGCACGGCAGGCTGAGCAGCGCCACCGCTAGGCATGGTAGGCTGAGCAGCGCTGCCACCAGGTACATCAGGCCGAGCAGCGGCAGGCCCAGGCACCGCAGGCTGAGCAACGGCGCGTGGTGGACCGACATAGGTGGGCTCATCGGGTCGGCCGTTCTTGTGGTAATGCAGGCGCATGGCTGAGCCGTCTGTGCGAACGAACTCAAAGAAATGCCTGCCGTGGCCATCCGTGTTGGAGTAGTTTGGGTCGCACTCTGTCTCGACGATGCGAAAGGGAACCCGGACGACGCCCTGGCCGATTACCCGGTCAGCGAGACCCGGAGCGGCAGACCGAAGCAGTTGCTTCCAGTCGTAGAACGGGTCGTTTGTTACGTCTCTGAACGACACGTCGTTGGCAATGCACTGCGCGCGCAGCGCGCGCTGCCATTGGCAGGCGGTCTTGCCACCCATGCCTGGTGCACGGGGGACCTCTTCGAGGTGAGCTCGCTCAAAAACCACGTCGAAATCTGGCTCAGCAGGCGGTCCGGGCGGAAGCGGCAGAGACTCCTCCGGGACATCAGATGGCGGCGGGGGCGGCGGGGGCGACGCCGCCTTGTCGCGTCCTGGCGTTGCGAGAAAGCAGGCTGAGGAGCACCGCCGCGGCTGGGCGCACGGGTGGATCTCGAGCAAACAAGTGGCTACGGATCTTGTCGCATGTTGATTTGTACAATCAATACTGGAGAGCTAAAAGTGTCCTCAGTCAGTGGTGGCAACGGTAGTACCCCCAGTCGGAGTAGCAGTTGCAATGGCAGTAGCTGCAACAGCAGTAGCTACAGGAGCAGCAGCAGCAGCAGCAACATCAGTAGTACTCTGAAGGGCAGTGGTAATGGTAGTAGTAGTAGGCCCACCAGTGGTACTAGTAGTACGAGCTGGAGTGGTAGGACGATCAGTAGTAATGGTAGCAGTAGAAGTAGTAGTAGAAGTAGCAGAAACAGTAGTAGTACCAAGTACACATTGCTATCCACTAGCGCATGCGTAAACGAGAGACTGCTCGCCATGGATTTAGTCTGGAAAGATGCACTGCTATCACTGATGGATTTGTCTCTGAATGAGACACTGCTGTCAATGGATGTAGATTCGAAGGACTCACTGCTTTCGACAAGTGTACCTCCAGAGGAGACCCTGCTATCAATGGATGTATATCCAATTGAGACACGGCCATCAATGGAGACAGCTCCAAACGATGCATTGTTTTCGATGGATTCTGTTTCTTCAAACGAGACGCTTCTATAAATGGATGCAGGTTCAAACGAGACACTGATATCAACGGATCTTGGTCCAAACGAGACACTGCGATCAATGGATTTAGTGCGGAACGGGACACTGCTATCAATTGGACATGTGTTTGCAAACGAGACACTGCCGACCACCGCAGCATCGACGCGTCTAGAAAAGCAATTGCGGGGTGAGAAGCACCGCAGGCAAAAAGTGAATCTGTTGCGGCGGCGAGCGCAGCCGCCGCGGGGGCTCGTCGACAGCCGCGGCAGCACCTTCGGCACTCACTCCCGCACCCACTGCAGCACGTTTTTCTTGTGCTGAAACAAAAACTTTGCGGTGGTACTCACAAGAGCAATGGCGGGCTGAGAAGCGCTGCGGGCCCAAGTGAGTAATCCCGCACAAGCAGCTACAACAGCAACTGAGGGCTGAGAAGCACCGCAGGCGAAAACAAGTCAGCGGGGGCTGTGAAGCGTGAGACTCGAGGCAAACATCGCTGGCTGACTGCAAGGCGAATCCGAACCCGCCGAGCAAGCGGCGAAAAAGCCTGAGGCACGCGAGGTGCAGCAAGCTGAGAAGCATCGCTGGCAAGACAGCAGCACCTTATGTCAAGCTTTCTCCTGACGGGTGGCCTTCGAGGATTCTGCACTTCTTGGCTGAGTCGGGTGTCTTACTCCACGCATTCATCCGCTTGTGCTCACCAGATTGCTGGAGCTCTGTGCGCATCCCCAGTGTCCTCAATTTCTTGAGAAAGTACTGCGCCTCTGTCACTGCGCCCTCGTCGATGCGGGTTACGTTGCGCACCGTGATAGCATCTTTTGAACAGCCTGCAATGAGCAACAGGCAGACTCTGTGCTTAGCTCTGTTGGGCGGGTTCATCTTGAAGGAGAGCAAGTTGTCTACGGAGCAATAGCCGTGAATGGTCACCGCGCGTGAATTCTCATCGTCAGAGGCGTCCGCCACACCTGGTGTAGACACGAGGAAGCCACTCGCAGTGGACACGCACCGCGACTTCTGTGTGGCGCGAACAAGAGCCACTGCCAAGTGGCAGTTCCGGGCAAGCTGAGAAGCGCCACCTCCGCCACTCGCCGGGGGATGCTCCACGCGCATGCTGTAGAAGGGGCAAGGACGTATCTCTGAGAGGTGCGCCGCGAGCATGGCATCCTGGCTCTCGCGGCACTGCTCCAGGATCTCCAAGACGACATTGTAAGAAGTATTGGGAGCGTGCGATATCTGGAGCGGGGATGCTGCAACCACAGTCGCGTTGACAAAAGTCCGCTCAAGCGTGTCATCGTCTGATCCCGCAGCCACGTGGCGCGCGCGTCGTATTATGCGGCAATTGCCCAAAGGAGGGAGGGAGATAGCTCTCTCATCGTGGACCTTCCGGAACTCGGCCATGGCATCAATGCCACTCAGCGTCAAGGCTGCTGCTTGGGAGACGGCAACTTTGCAGGAGCCACTGAAATCGCGGGCAGTAGCGGTGAAGAATACGCGCTGACCTTTGCTCTCCACCACAGAGTCGCCGGGCTCCGGCTCCTCAAGCCTCATCCCGTCCACCACAGAGTCGCCGGGCTCGGCTCCGACGCCTTGCGCACCCGCTCCGCGCACCGCTGCGCGAATTCCGTGCGTTGCGCAGAGAGGCTGGACACAAGCTCCTTGTAGGCGGCAAGGCGCCGCAGGATTGCCTTGGTCCGGATGTCACTCTCGAGAATCAGCAGGTCCTGGTCGATCCTGTTCTGCGCCTCCTCAGCTAACCCTTCCATTGGGTTTGGAGGGCCCTCCGCCTCCGCGATGCGAGTCATTGCTATGGCTTCGCTCTCCGCTCGCTTGAAGGCCTGGAGCTCGGCGCCCTGCTCCGGGGAGAACTGGTTGGCCTTCCGTGATTTCCGGACTTTCTCTGCCAGCTGCCGCTCTGCGAGGCTACGCCCGGCATACTCCTTCGGGTGGCGGCCGAGGTCTCGCACATGCTGCATGAGCTCCTCGGTCTTGTCTCGCTTTTGCTGCATGAGCTCCTCGGTCTTTTGCTTCCGCTTGAGCTCCTCGGTCTCCGTCTTCTGATCAGCACAGCCCAGGGCCCGCAGTTCATGCAAAATGTCTTTGGGGATGCGGTCGCGATGGTCCGAGAAACGTTTGGCCAACTTGTTTTCGGCCCGTTCTTGTTCGGACGTTCCTTTATTTCGCTTCGGTATCTGGCCGAACTGCTTCACGTGCTCGACGAGCGTTTGCAGAGGACCGCTCAATGCAGCACGCTGAGGAGCAGCGCTGTTCCCTGCCGCACGCTGAGGAGCACCGCTGTTCAATGCAGCAGAGTCAGGAGCACCGCCGCCAGACCGAGAACTATCAGCATGTCCTGGCATCAAGGTGCGCAGTAGGCGCTGCGCAGCTCCTTTGAAAGGAAATCTTCGAAAGCAGGGCTGTAGCCAAGAAGGCTACGGGGACGATGATGATGATGATGATGATGATGATGATGAGATGATGATGATGATGATGATGATGATGATGATGAAAATGATGAGTCTTGGAAGTCTGGGAAGTGGAAAAGCACGAAGTGGCGTAACGTTGGCTCCGGGCATTCAAAATGTGGCCCGGGAGTGGAGATCTGGGAACTGGAAGAACACGAAGTGGCCTACAGTTGGCTCCGGGCGTTCAAAATGTGGCCCGGGAATGGTGTTCTGGGAAGTCCAAGAGCACGAAGTGGCCTACAGTTGGCTCCGGGCATCCAAAATGTGGCCCGGGAATGGAGTTCTGAGAAATCGAAAAACACGAAGTGGCCTAGAGTTGGCTCCGGGCATCCAAAATGTGGCCCGGGAATGGAGTTCTGGGAAGTCGAAGAGCACGAAGTGGCCTACAGTTGGCTCTGGGCATCCAAAATGTGGCCCGGGAATGGAGTTCTGGGAGGTCGAAGAGCACGAAATGTGCGACTGTTTGCTTAAAACGAGCCCGGCCCTCGCCTGTCCGGCTCCCGCCCAGACCCCCCTGGGGAGTCATCAGATGCTCTCTTTTGACCCCATTAGAAACCTATCAGTCTTCGCTGTTACGTAAAAAACGAAACGAACCGAAAACCTCGAACCTGCCCGCCCTTCCTGCTGGCTGGAACATTGCTGGGCCACCTCTGACTCCCTGACGGCTCCAAGCCTGGCCTGCACAGAAGGATTTTCACAAGACGGCCTATCTGTGCAGGAGGATGCTCGTTCGGGCGGCCTGATCGGCCTTCATGAGGATTTTCCTTGCCACAGGCCACGAGCGACGCGCCCAAAGAGGAGGAGGAGGAGGAGGAGGAGGAGGAGGAAGAGGAAGAGGAGGAGGAGGAGGAGGAGGTGGAGGAGGAGAGGAGGAGGAGGAGGAGGAGGAGGAGGAGGAGGGTGAACGTCCCCTGAGGAGCCCCCGTGCCATTACTCGAACCGAAGGCGCTGCACAGCGAGAGAGCGGAAGCGAGCGGCAGCGGGAGACATAACGTAAATGTGACGGGGAGCGCCGGTATTTCCATTCATGGCGTGGTATGTGTACAAGGCGAGGGCGATCGAACGAAGAACTTAACCGAGTGGATGCTGACCCTGATGCCTGAGACCCCCGCCCAACCCCAAACGAACTAAAACATCCCCACTGAGAGGGCGCTGATGATCAGCAACCAAGCCCCGTAAACGCTCGCACGTTACAGAATGTCGAATGATATTTTCACTGCTCGGGCAAGGCATGAAACATGCGGTGGAACCAGGGACAGCGTGCACACGGAACTTGTGGTCCAGGCTCCACAGGAAGAGTCTTCAGGGTGCACCATCTCAAAGCTGGTTTGACATTGACAAAAAACAACAACAACAACAACAACAACAACAACAACAACAACAACAACAACAACAACAACAACAACAACAACAACAACAAAAAAAAAAAAACGCAAGCATGCCCATATATCCTCAAGGCCCTGTGGGATCGCAATATCAAGAAACCACATTCAGAGCCACCAGCGCAGAGCGTCGGCAACTTTGTCGGGGGAAAGCGCTACGGTAATCTCGAGCATCGCCGCGCGCTGAATGTGTGGTTTCCCGCCTCCCCCGGACGAAGACTCAGAACAGACGGCATCCGCCCTGAAAGCAGTCCGCAGCACGGGAGCTCAAACCGTGCAAGTAGGATTGCGACAGACGCACTCGATGTGACGTGTGGATGCGAGCCGCTGCACGATAGCAGCGGGCTCGGCCCGCCATGCAGGAGACCTCTTCTTCGCAGGAAGACAGGGCAGCGTGGCTCCGTGAGCGGTCGCCTCTTCCGGGCGCCGACGCGCAGGACGCCGTCCCGTCAGAGCGGCGGAGCAGGCGCGCCAGAGCCAGACTGCACACAACGCAACTGCGCAGCTGGGCCCGCCACCTGGGCACCGCGGACGGGGCGACGGCAAGGCCGCCTTCCCCATGGCATCGGGAGGCTTACGCTGCAACGCGCGCAGGCCGCGCGCCCCACGTTTGATGAGACGCGGGACGGGATGGAACAGCTGGGCAACACGGCTAAGAGTGGGAAAAACAGACAAGGCATGCAAGACGGCGAGAGCAGAGGGCGGCACGCGAGCAAGGCGAGCAGGATGAATTCTAGCCACGAGTTCCCCGCGGACTACTGCCACTGCATATGATTCGCAGCGGCAGGGCCGATCCGGGTCCCGAGGTACCCGGCGACTCCAGCGACCTGGAACTTCTCCCCAGCGAGGCCCAGCTGCAGGAAGGTCACGGCGAGCGAGGCCGCCGACCTCACCAGACCGAGAGGCCCCCGGAGGAGCGGCAACACACCTCTTGGCATGCAAACTTGCGCGAGCTAACCTCTCCGCGGCACCGAGGGCAGACGCTGGCTGGCTCGGAATGTCATGAGTCCGACAGCGTCGGCGCAGGCTCGGGCCGCGCCGTGGCTCAGGGCGGGGGAAGCACGCTGCGGGCGGCGGGGAAGGGGGGGTCCACAGCCAGAGCCCAGGGAGCTGTACGACGGTGGGCATCCTTGGAGCACCCCGCCGTCCAGCTCGCACGTGGACCCCAACACCCAAAAAAACCTGGCGAGCGCGACCGGGGGCAGCGCGCATCGCCCGCATGGCCCAACGAGTCCGTAGAGGAAGCCCATCTTACACCAGGACAAATGCCCCGGCGGGCGCGGCAGGGATCGCCGAAGGCAGCTCCGAAAGCGAAGGAGAGGAACAGAGGACGGCGGGCGGGACCCTGTTCGAGCCGTCCAGCCCGACGCGCCTCGGCATCGAGTGGAAGCGTGCCCCCTGCAAAGTTGCGCCCTTGGACGCAGCCCTGCTGGCCGAGCTGCACGCGCTCGGCAAGCGGAGGCTCAATGGTGTGATTGCTAGCCGAACTACTTACTTGACATTCGAACTCCTGCAGCTGAGCGGGCGCAGGTCTTGACACAGCCTGGCAAAGCGAGTCCGGTCACCGTCTTCTTCCCACTCTGGCAAGAAACCGAAGAGCGGGTGACCAGCCTCAAGCGGGAGGAAGCATCCAGCATGCACATGCTCAAGCACCCAGTGGAAACACTCGGCGGCGCACGGACGAGGACGCCAGGCAGCGCGCGGGAGTCAATCGGGGCCAGGCGCACTGGGCTCGGCTGTTCTGAAAAGCATGGGCGAGGGCGGAGACAGAGGGCGCCGGGGCATCAGTGGCCGGAGAAGGGGCAGAGGGCCGTCGCAGAGAGGAAGTGGAAGGACTCCCTGAGCATCTCTCCACGGCGCGGCAGAAGCAGATTCCCCACGCGAACGGACCGCTCCAATCGGAGACATCCTTCACATTGGCTGCGGGGGGGGGGGCCAGCGCGGAAGGGATCCTCGCGCGCGCGCGCGCTCGGATGCCTGCGAGCCTCCACTGTCTGGCCCACGAGGTCCGGGAGTCTCGACCTGCGGGCGCCTCGGCGATCCGGCTCGCGCGGACAAGGCAGCCTCGCGGCGGCGCCCGCTCGCGTCGGAGCTCCCAGCACGAGCAGACGTTGCGAGGGCCCTCGACTGGTGTTGTGGATGCCACGATAAGGGGGCCACATGCGAACCCTACCCCTGCCCCCAGAGATTTCTGAGGGGGAGGGTGGGGTTCACTTCGCTCTGGAGCTCCCGAGCGAAGTGACCCCCACCCTCCCCCCCAGAAATCGTGGGGGGTAGGGGTAGGGTTCGCATGTGGCCCCCGACACGACCATGGACACCCTAACAGTCCGATCATCGAATTAAAGATGTGTTAAACATGTCGGAGCATGTCCTGGAAATGTTTAAAACATGTTTTGAAACATTGCAAAACATGTTTAAGACATGTTTTAGACATCTGGGAATTATTTGGCAACATGCTTCCTCTCCATTGATCGTCCTCCACAAGACTGGTGCCTCTTGACACCAGCAGCATCGCACGGCGCATGGAAGGAGGGGGGGGCCGCGCAGAGCGACGCCGCTCCCAACGACGACGAGGTGCTCAGCGGCGGGAGGGGCGGAGGCGACGAGGCGGCTGGCTGCGCGCACGTCGCTGCACCACATGGCACGAGACATGGGCCCGCATGCGCACGGTCTCGAAGTGGCTGCCTCGGGAGGCCCGCCCCTGCATTGATCAGGCCCTTGCGACCGACCTCCTGCCGCCGCCGCCGCCAAACGGGGGAATCGATGCCGTCCCCGGCGTCGACTGCAGGCAGCTCCGAGAAGTCAGCAGTAGCAACCGTGTTGCCAAATACATGTTGGAACTGCACTGCGCGAAACAGACAGGCAGGAATGGCTCTCCCTTCTTGCGGCCTCGTCCGAGCAGGCTGCAATTTGCGCGACAGCATGGCACGGCCAGAGCTGCGCGCTTTCGCGCGCTATCTGCAGGACGACTTCCCACCAGGGCACGAGGGCAACCCAGCCATGCAAACGCGATCCATGCACGAGAGCTGCAGACGATTAGCATCGAAACGAGTGCGCAAATCACGGGCGAGCTCAATCGTGCTTTCAAACATGCGCCTCCATCTGGCCTGGAGGTATTGGCCCCTGTTGTCTATGACTGGGAGAGAAGCAGCAGCCTGAGCAGCGGCAGGATTCGGGGGAGAGGAGAAGCTGCGAGGAAGAGCCTCAAAGAAATCGAAATCCGCTGTATACCGCCCAGTTGCGTTCCTGGGACCAAAACCGCTCGATCTCGTTGACTTGCACCGCCGACCGATCATGATTG
>CAUYUJ010016501.1:185411-197802 GCA_963575745.1 Prorocentrum cordatum | reverse complement strand
CCTCCTCCTCCTCCTCCTCCTCCTCCTCCTCCTCCTCCTCCTCCCCCCCCGCGGCGGCCCAGAAAGAGGGCAACGGAACAGGTGCCGGCTGTTCGCGGAGCCCACTTGTGAGGGAGGAGGCGCCAGAGCTGGTGCGCCGCGCGGTGAGCAGCCAGGCGTGCTTGGAAGCTTGCTTGAAAGGACGCCCCAAGAGAAACAGCAGGTCGGAAAGCCTGCTGAAGGCCGCCCATCTTGGCCTCTGTGGAAACTGTGAAGCGGCGGGCCAGACAGATTGTGCTGGAGAGACTGGTCCAGGTGATTGGCGCGTTGCTCGAGCGCGTTGATGCTAGCGACGGGAATCGTTTCGCGATCACCCTCTGGCTGTCGACTGGCCGCAGAGAGATGCTGGGTGAGGTATTGCCTTCAGTCCGTCTACTGGGTCCCCGTCTCACCGAGGCTGTCATCGGTCACTGGCAGATGACTCCTCCCCGCACCCTGGTGGGAGGAGGAGGAGGTGGCCGGATGGTGAGGGTGACTGGTCGTGGCGGCCTAATACTGTTGATCGTGTGCGGGCTGCACCTGCCCGCTGGAAAGTCTTGGTCCACACGTGTCGCGATGATCGTCGTGACCGCTGTGCCCGTCACTTCTGTGACTCTGGGAGGGGGAGACGTCGTGACCTTCGTCCTCGTTCAGGGAAGCGCCCAGCCCGAGCAGGCTCTGCTCCTCGCCGTCGAGGGGAGGGAGGGCGGGAGGGAGGGGTGAGGGGTGAGGGCCACCGAGAGCGCGCCCGACTCGAACACGCCTCGGGACCAGTACAACATGCACTGGAGCGCGCCGCAGGCGCCACGTGCGGAGGGCGGCGGGGGACGGCGGCCCTGCCCGCTGTGCGGGGAAGCCCCCGTCGCCTCCCGCGACGCCCCGCGGGTGGGCCGCACCGACGGCCCGGCCCCCCCGAGCTGTGGGCGCCGCCCCCCCGCCAGCCCCACCGGCTCCAGGCAGCCCGCGCGGACCCTCCTGGGGCGGGGCGGCGGGGGGCCGCCAGCGCCGAAGCGGAGGCACACGGAGCCCTCCCCACGACCGCGACGACGCAGGCCTCCGCGCCCCCGAGGGGGGCCCCCGACGGAAGCGCACCCGCGCGCCAGGGGCGAGAGCCGGCGGGGCCAGGACGGGCGGCCGCGGCGCGGCAACGGGCCGTCCGCCCACTCGCCGCCCTTGACAGCGACGACGAGGGCGAGGACGACGACGAGGGCGAGGGCGAGGGCGAGGAGGACGAGGGCGAGGACGAGGAGGCCGAGGGCGAGGGCGAGGAGGCCGAGGGCGAGGACCAGGAGGACGAGGGCGAGGACGAGCTCGTCCTTCCACTCGGCCAGCCCTGCAGCGTGCGCGGCAGCGACCCTCCGGCCCGCGGGGGCAGGCAGCGGGCGGCCCTGCCGCCGCGGCCTGCGACCACCCCCCATGCGGCGCCGTCCACCTCGGCGCCCCCGCGCGTCCCGCCGCCGTCGGCACGAGCAGCGTCGGCCGCGGCCACGCCGCAGCCCGCAGCACCGCCATCACGACCACGTCGCCTACGCCGCCTACGCCGCCGCCGCCGCCGCCGCCGCCGCCGCCGCCTCCCAGGGGCAGCAGCAGCGCCAGGAGCGGGCGCGGGCGGCGGCGTGGCGGGAGCCCGAAAGTTTGCCACCGCCGCGTGCAGCAGGCCATTGGCGGCCCGCAGCAGGCGCACTCCCGCCTGGGATTGGCCCGCCGCGAGGCCGCCGCGGCGTGCGGCGCCAGGAGCGCCCCGCGGGCTGTTTCCTCGGCGCCGCGCGCGTTGATGCGAGAGCGCACCTGGCCTTGCTCCGCAGCGAGCGCGGCGCGGCCGCGGCCCAGCGATGCAGAGGTGAGCCAAAACGGGCAAAGGAAGGGAGGGAAGGGAAGGAGGGAGGGAGGAAGGCCGCCGCAGCCGCCTGCACGCCCCCTCGCGTAGTAGTGCGCCCAAGCCAGCACCCAAGACACTTTGCCACCCTGAGACTCCGTCGGACGCTGCCCTCACCTCACAGGGCCGGTCGGCCCCGGGGGTGATGAAACCAAGAGCCAGGCGACTCCTGGGGCGCTCGCTCCAGGAGTCGCCGGCTGGTGAGAGATTCGTGCAGAATACATCGACAGTGGCAGACAAGCGAAGGAGAAGAGAAGAGGGAGGGACTCCTCCTCCTCCTCCTCCTCCTCCTCCTCCTCCAACTCCTCCTCCTCCCACTACTCCTCCTACTCCCCCCCCTGCTCCACGCCGTCCCCCCCCCGCCCAACGGAAAAAAGTCATCGCGAAGCAGAAGGAGAGAGGAGCGAGGGCTGCTCCTCCTTCTCCTCCTCCGCCTCCTCCTTTCCTCCTCCTTCTCCTCCTCCTCCTCCTCCTCCACTCTCCTCCTCCTCCTCTCCCACTACTCACCTACTCACCCTGCTCCACCCGCCGTCCCCGCCCCCGCCCAAGGAACAAGTCTCGCGAAGCCGAAGGAGAGAAAGAGCGAGGGCTCCTCCTCCTCCTCCTCCTCCTTCCTGCTCCTCCTCCTCCTCATCCCCTCCTCCTCCTCCTCCTATCCTCCTCCTCCTCCTCCTCCTCCTCCCTCCTCCTCCTCCCCCTCCCTCCTCGCCTCTTCCCTTTCCCTCCTCTCCCTTCTCTCCCTTCCTCCTCTCCTCCTCCTCCTCCTCCTCCTCATTTCTTCTCCTCCTCCTCCTCCTCCTCCTCCTCCTCCTCCTCTGCGCCATCCCATCCCCCCCAAACAAAAACCTCCGAGCCCCCGTCGAGAGGAGGGGCGGCCCAGACCCCCTCATTGCTTCGGGCGCTGGGCCGGGTGGCCGCGCACATCGAAGCCGCGGCTCCTCGCATGAGGCCCCGCGCGCCACCCGAAGCCCGGCCTCGCGCAACGATGGAGCACGCCCTGGTCGACGCCCCGCGTCGCATCGCGCCAGCCTCCTCGTACCTCCCCGACGACCTACCAGACCACCCCAACCCAGCGCGAAGGTCCGAAGTTCGGGTTTGGGGGGGGGGGCACGGGTTCCATGTTTGCAATGTTCTCCGACGCACCCCCCTGCTGGAAATGGAGACGGATTGAGGGCCTTCGGGTTGGGTTGGGATGGTTTGGTGGGTGGTGACTCCTGCCCCCCCTACGACGCAGACGGCGACGCATGGCCGCGGCGGCGGCGGCAACGACGGCGGCGAGGCCCAGGGGTTGAAGGGGAAAACTTTGCAACACCAACGCCCGAACCATACAAATTCTCGTTCCCCCCTTGCCCCCTAGCCCGAACATGGGAAACTCCACAAGAGAAGCCCTTCTTCAATATCAAGGCCGGAGGCCGGAGGGTGGAGGGGGGCATGCGCGAAGTGGTTCCTCAACATTCGCTGCAAAGTTCTTTCCTTTTTGACAATGGCCCTCTCTCTCAGGGTGCGCCACGGCCAGAATGTCGTGGGGAGTCCAGCCGTGGCGAAGAACCTCCCGAGAGGCCCACGACGACAGATAGAACATCCGTCCTTGAACACGAACGATCGACGCCGCCGATGACGACGACGACGACAGACGACAGACGACGACGCCGACGACGACGACGACGAATGACGATGACGACGACGACGAAAGACGACGACGACGACCACAACGACGACCAGCGACGACAGCTGGGCCCCTCCCAGGTCCCCAAATGCGTTTTGACCAGCATCTCGCTGGGAATCCAGCCGTAGCGACCCGAGCCCTTCGAGAGGCCTGGGCCCAGGACGGGCAGACCGCTGACGAAAAAAACAGAAGCCCTCGATCCTCTAAGCTCGAGAGCAGCTCGAGGGTGGTGACGACGACCACGGCGTCGACCCATCTCCTCCGACGTCGCACTCTTCTCGTCGCGCAAGCCCCCTTGCAATCTTGACCCCTTCCCCGGGCAATTGTTTTGTCATGCGGCGTCGTTCTGCCGACGGTTCCAACGCCCTAGACCCTGCTTCCCGGGCTCCCGGGGACCAAGACGACGGAAGACTGACCGTGACGTTTTACATTGGTGACGCCCGGATCTGAGAAGGGACGACGACGACATACACATCAGACGTTGTAAGTTTGGAACCCCGCGTCCCCCGGAGGTCTTGAGCACTTCCCCAGGGTAAGTTGTCCGCCACGGATCCGTTTCAGAAGGCGGGCCCAAATTGAAGCCGAACTGCTCGAAAAGTACAAGGACTGAACAAAAAAACAACGCCACAGGCCTGCGCACGACAGCATGTGACGACGACAACATCGGCGGCGACGAAGTGGCCTGCGTCGCCGACAGCCCGCTAGACGCCGCCCGACGACGACGACGACGACGACGACGACGACGACGACGACGACGACGACGACGACGACGACGATGGGACGCCAGACGACGATGAGAACGACGACGAGGGCGACGACGACGACAGACGACGACCACGACGACGACGACGACGACCACGACGACGACGGTCGCCGGAGGCATGCGGCCTGCTTCGCCGACAGCCCGTCGCCGCGCAGGCGCAGCAGCGAGGCCGCGCCGGGGAGCGTGGCGTTCGTCAGGGGCTGCGCGCCCTCGGCAGGCGCTGCGTCGGCCAGCGCCCACGGCGGCGGCCGTCGGCGTCGATCGACGGCGACGCCGACGTCGTCTGACGCCGTCGTCGTCCAACGCCGTCGCCGTCGTTGCCGTCGTTGGCGGCATCGTCGGCGTGGTCCTCGTCGCCCCCGTCGAGATTCGAGGGTCGAGGGCTGATGTGTGTGGCCACTGTTCGCCCCCTCTTGGCCTCTGGGAGGACTCTCGTCGCCAGAGTTGGATTCCCCACGGAATTCTGGCTGAGACGCACCACGGGAGAGGCCTATAGGGCTCTCCGTCGTCTTCACCATCGCCGTCGTCGTCGCCATCTCCGTCGACAGCGTCGCCGTCGGTGGCGGCTTCGGTCGTCGCCGCCGTCGTCGCCAGCTTTGTCGTCGTCGTCGTCGGCGTCGGCGTCGGCGTCGGCGGCATCGGCGCCCGGCGATCGTCGCGAGCGTCGGACGCTCGGGGAGAGAGAGGGGTCCAGGGTCCAGGGCCGTCGTCCTCGCCGTCGTCGGCGAGGTTTTAAGGAGACGGGGTACAGAGGGCAGAGGGGAGGAGGGTTCGACTGATGGGCCTGTCTTCCACCACCACCACCATAAGTTGGAGTGGGGAGGAGGAGGAGGAGGAGGAGGAGGAGGAGGAGGAGGAGGGAGGAGGAGGAGGAGGAGGACGAGGAGAAGGAGGACCCCCGCCCCCTCCAACTTACGGTGGTGGTGGTGGAAGACAGGCCCATCATCGACTACACGCACGAGTGATCCTGGGTACGAGGGGCCTTCAGCGTGCGCCTTGTTGGGGACCGCGGTGGGATCGAACACAAGCGCGCAGGACGCAAGACGCTACTGCCGCATGGCGCTCGGCGCTCGGGGGACCCCCGTGGGCCTGCACCAAAGGTCACTCTGGTGCAAAAGATCACTCTCACGTGTCGTCGAAGAGCAGAGGAGGCACAGGGCCAAGCGGGAGGGAGGAGGGCCGCGCTCGGCCTGCGAGGCCGCCAGCTTGGCGCCGAGCAGGCGCACGCTGATCTTCCGCCTGCTCTTGCCGCGGAAGCGCTCGAACTCGGACAGCAGGGTAGCTGGGGAGTGCAGCGAGTCCAGGAACTCGAGCGCCAGCTCCTTGAAGGGAATGAGGACTCGGAAGAGGAGGAGAGGAGGATTAGAAAGTGAACGACGACGACGACCAACACCGCACCACCACAATGTAAACGACGGGACATCTTGCAGCACGTAACTTAAAGGACAGGGGGTTGTGGAGTATGCGGTCTGTTGGACCTTTATTCACTCTTGTTTGCTTTCTTCTTCTCTCTGTTTTCTGCTCGTGTGTGGGTAGTGTGTGTGGATGATATGTGTGTGTGCGTGTGTGTGTGGGTGTGCGTGTGCGTGCGTGTGCGTGTGCGTTCGTGCGTGCGTGCGTGCGTGGAACTAACGCGGCACATGCCTGGACTTCGTGGCGAAAGGGACGCCTCGGGGCCTGTGGGGAAGCGGCCCCGCTGGCAGGCCAATATGTTGTCTGCTATTTGATGTGCCACTCCAGAGGAGCAGCTGAGATAACGGCGGCTCTCCCTCCCGCCTGGCCCAAATCCGCTCAAGCTCGGTCCCACTCGCTCCCTGGACCAATCCGAGGGTCCATCCTGATCCGTTCTTTGAGGTGGATCCCGCAGTGGTGACGAGAAGCCTCCAGGAGGCCCGACAGGAACGAAAAACGCCTGGGAGGGCAGCCGTTGTCTCGACTGGCCCTCCTACGACGACGTACTGGACCTCGAAAAACGACTGACCTGCACACGTACCCCTTTCTCTGCTTCACCCTCCAGGTGAACGAGTGCGTGTGCGTCTTCTGTCTCCCAAAGCTCTTGCTGGTTGAAGCAGTGCCTGTCGGAGGAAATCTGGGCCCAGAAACGATCCGCCTCCTGCCCCATGTTGCGGTCCTCCCTGCTCAGGGTCGACCTCAAGGACGACTTCCACCGAGAGAACTCCGCCTGCGACATGTTGGCCAGGGTCCCCTGGAAACTGTCAAGCAGCACCTCCATCCTGCCGTCCACGTCGTCGGGCGTGGCCTTCGAGCCCTGCACGATCAGCCGGAGCTCGAGGACGTCGAGGTGCGGCATCATGACTCCGAACACGATGTATCCGAGCTGGTCCTTCGTCCGCAGAGTATCGTACGCTGGCTGCGATATCATCTTCCCCAACATCAGGGCCTTCACGCGCTCGGCGACATCCGGGACGCCCAGCTGGTAGGCGTTGACCGTGGCCGAGTCCTCGTCCCCGGGGATCGGGTTCGGCATCTCGACCTCGATGTCATCGGCCTTCAGGGCCCGACTCTCGGCGACCTCTGCCTTGTGCAGCGAGCTGCTCACGCCGAGCTCCTTGGCAAAGGCGCGCGCGAGCCCCAGCGAGGCCGCCTCGTCCAGGTTGCCCGTCGTCATCACCTGGGCAATGACAAGAAGCAGGCCTCACGCGAGAAGACACAGCTACCTCACCTGCGCCGCGGCTCACGCGGGCCGCCAGCGTGGCACACCTCGTGGCGAAGAGGGCAGGCGCCCATGTCCCCGAGATCGACCCCGTTACGATGCGTCGCTCACCTGCAGCCGGAGGCCCCGGGCACGGAGCGCGTGGATGTACGTGGCCAGCGACTCGCGGGTCACGCCCTTCAGCGCCGCCAGGACGTCCTCGCGCCCGAACACGCTGCTCGTGGAGACGGCCGCGAGCGCGTCCATGGCGTGCTCGTATGCCATCTGCGAGGTGGTGTCCCGCAGCTGGTCGAGCAGCTTCTGCTTAGCCTGCGCGAACCGGTGCTCGTCGCCATCGTCGGGGGCGGCCATGCGTCCAGAGATGGTGCTGGCGAGCGTGGCCAGGTACTCGCTGTACCCGTCCATTGAAAGGTGGTAGCCCTCCCCGGTGTCCTTCAGCTCCCAATTCATGCCGCAATTGACGAAATCCTCGGTGAGCTCCTCCAGGACCCTGCTGCTCAGCTCGACGTGCAGCTTGCGCAGCGCGACGAACTCCGCTGTACCGAAAGACTCCTTGGGCACTGTGACCTTCTGACTACCTACCAGACCACCCCAACCCAACCCGAAGACCCGAACTTCGGGTTGGGGGGGGGGTAAGGGTTCCACATGTGTCTTCGTCGATGTTTCCCGACCCCCGCCCACTGGAAATCGAGGGTAGATCTGGGACTTCGGGTTGGGCTGGGGTGGCTTGGCGGGTGGCGACCTTCAGCCGAACCTGAGCCTTCGGGAGGTCGAAACGACCGTGCCCGAGCCACCACACCTCGGCACTGCGCTCTCCGCCGAGCTCCTTCGGCACCTTCCCGGCCGTCCTGGCCACGACGGCCAGGTGCGTTGGCACGTACCTGAGAGGGGGTGGAAGTGCGACGCCCTCCCCTGAGACCGCGGCCCTGAAAGCCTTCATGAGCCTCTCGGGGATAGGGTGGTCGGCGTACTTCATCGAGTAAAACTCGTTCACGCGATTGGCTTGCTTCTCGTCGAAGTCGCTGGTCGCGATGACGATGTTGACGGAGTCTGGTGTCAGGCGTGCTACGAGATCCCCAATCAACTTGTCATCAATATGGTCTACCACGGTGTCGCCAGAAAGGATGTCCGACGGCGCATACAGCGACATGGCTGCCGCGAGGGCAGACACCGTGTCCATAACGCTGTCTGGTGCCTCTTGGTAGTCGAATGTGACCAGCGACAGCTGCTCCATGGTGGGGTAGATGCTGCGGATGGCGCCCGCAGCCCCCGCCCGAAGCTGCGAGAGGTAGGCGAAGGCGGAGGAGGAGATCGCCTCTGTATTGTTCACCCCGCTGGGCGTCAGCGTGAACATCATGTACAGGAGCGTCGTGGCAGAACTCTGGTCCACCTGGAGCTCCAGGTCGGAGACCCAGCCCTGCGCCTTCAGCCAGCTCTTCAGCGACCCTGGCCCCCCGTAGTTCAGCAGGTACTGGACCATCGAGGCCGGCTGCGCCCTGTACTCCCGCAGGATCGGAGGCAGATGGAACGACAGCCACATCTGCGCCACGGAGTCCGTGTGGGTCCTCAGCATGCGGCCCACAGACTGGGCATCCTGATACGGCCGATCGTCGGCCCCGAAGTCGCGCGGGGCCGGGTCGCACCCGTCGCCGGGCACCGCGCCGAAGCGCTCGCGGGCGAGGGCCAGCTGGTCGGCGAGAGACCTGTTCGACACGACCACGAGGGACATCCGCCTTGCGCAGTAGTTCTTGGAGTGGTAGCGGTGGAGGGCCGCGACCGTGCTTTGGTCCCCATGGTGCAGAGACTCGGTCGTCCCAGTGTAGAAGCGGCCCACGACGGACCCGTTCCTGGCCGTGGATCGCGCCAGCTCCCAGAGCCGCCTGCCCATGTCTGGCACGTTCTTCATGTGCTCTGAGTTCACGGCCTCCAGCTCCCGACCGACCAGCTCTGGCTTGAACATCGGGGCTATGAAGAACTGCGCGAAACGATCCAAACCCTCGTCGAAACCAGTATGGCTCACCTCATTGTAGAACACCGTCCTCTCCTGCTCCGTGTACGCATTATTCGAGCCATCGTGCTGAGACAAGAACGTGTCGAAAGAGGTTTCGTCTGGGTACTTCCTCGTCCCGAGAAAGAGAAGGTGCTCGCAGAAGTGCGCCAGCCCCGGCAACTCTGGCGGGTCGTAGAACGAGCCCGCCGACACGGCCACCGCGAATCCGGACTTCGCGGCCTTCGCGTCTTCGACTGCGAGCACGGACAGACCTACGAGGACGCTAAGTCAGAGCGAGGGGGCCGAGCGGTCTTACATGGTCTTACACTTACCCTGTCCCTGTGTGCGTGGCCGAAGTGAGGGTCCGCAGTGCGGACACAAACCGTTGTCCACCGTCCTCGTTCACAACCCGCCCACGACACACCTGGCACACGACCCACTCTACACGCGACCCACACAACCCATCCACACTGCTTAGACAAATAATCGGCTCCTGCGGCGGGCTCCTTGCGTAATGCGTTGAAAAGAAATCGGCGCCTGCGGCGAGCTCCTTCACGTGTGTTCTCGAGCGTCGGCACACTGCCGACGACCCCACCGCAAGCCCCCATCACTCTTCTCCGCAACTGCGGGGGGCTACACATGCACCCACACCGACACCAGCCAAGCCTACCCAAGAGCCAGAAGCGATGCATAGCTACGCCCCCCTGGCCTGGCCAGGAACACACACACGCCGAGCCCAGGCCCAGGACTGGCCTTGCCACCACACCAGAACGGGCTCTGCCATCACCAGTGCAAGTGCTGGGCTGGTGCTTAGGCTTCGGGTTGCGCACGGACAGCCCCCCGGGGTTGTCCCGAACCTTGGAGCGGTCTCGGCACCCCCGCAGACCAGAGGCGCCCCAGATGCATCGCCGGGGTGCTGAGACCGACCCAGACTGCTCTTGGGGGTCCCAAGACGATGCGGTGACTTGGGGACCTTGGAGGCCCCAATCGCCCGAAGCATCCTCGGCGAAAAAAACCCGTCCCACAACCGTGCGGCCACCCCGAATCCCCACTGGCGCACCACAAGGTGTGGTCACTACACCGTTCTCGGTGGCGTCCAAGATGGGGCGTCTCAGAGCGGGGCTCGCAAATCATGATCCGAGGCATATGCGCGGACAGGGGGAGACCAGGGGACGCATTGAAAGAAGAAGCCATGAAATCGGGGGAGATCTCGTGGACCTCGCCATGAGATCCCCCCTATAACTAGCATGGGGGAAGCGGCTCCTGAGAGAAACGGGTCCTGGGCCTTGGGGCTTCCCCCGAGACACGGACGCGATCTTCACACTGAGCCAGTTTCTGGGAGCCATTTTCTGGCAGCCCCGGGGCCCGTGGAGGGCCCCGAGATCCCGTGAACGACAGGAAACCTCAGGACCCGCTTTCCTCGGGACCCGCTTCCCTCGCCATCGCTCGGACGCCCAATTCCCTGTGCTTTTTTGGGGGGGGTCGTGCGTGGCGTTTTCGCCACATGATCAAGGATGCTCCTGGACGGTCCTCGCCGCAGGAACAGCGCACGCGTCCGAGCGATGCCAGGCCTCGTGAAGCAACGGCCGAGGAGGAGGAGGAGGAGGAGGAGGAGGAGGAGGAGCAGGAGGAGGAGGAGCGTTCCCCCACGGCGATATGGCCATCACCCCCCTCTTGTCCGCCCCCGCCGTCCGTGGGGGGGGGGGGCCCGACCCCTCGGCGGAGAGGCCCGCCGAGGCCGACCCCGGGACTGGGCCCGCGGAGACCCTCGCCGCCGGCCCGGCCGCCCCCCCCCCCCCCGAAAGGACCGTTGTCGAAGACCACGTGCCGATACTCCCTGTGGTCCACCTTGGGCGACCTCACGGCCGCGCCCTCGCCGCGGCGCCGCAGGCGCGAGCCGCGGGCCGCGGGCGGCGCGGCCACGAGGCAGGCCGCCAGGATGCTGCAGCGGATGCGCTTCATTGCGTCGGGGCGGTGTGGCGCGGCCGCGGCCGCGGCGGCGGCGCGGGCCGCGCGCCGCCGGTGCCTCTGGGGGTGGGGCCGCGGGCCCCGCCCCGCGAGCCGGGTGGCTGAACGCGGGGGGGGGGGAGCGGGGGGCGAGGAGGGGAGGGGGGAGGGGGGCCCCAGCGCTTCGGGAGGAGGAGGAGGAGGAGAGGAGGAGGGAGGAGGAGGAGAGGAGGAGGAGGAGGAGGAGGAGGAGGGGGAGGAGGAGGAGCAGGAGGAGGAAGAGGGGGAGGAGGAGAGAGCGTCCGGCAACGAGCCCGAAGGCATCAGCCACGCGAGTGGCGATGCCATCAGCTACGGGGGAGGCGCAGAAAAAAGCACGGGCCAAACGTCGTCGGCCACGAGAGTGGCACAACGAAGCACGAGCCCAACAACATCAGCTACGAGTGTGGCGCAGCGAAGCACGAGCCCGACGACATCGGCTACGGAAGCAGAAGGGGCAGCAGTGGCGGCCAAAACACCGTGGCGGCAGCGGCAGCGGCGGCAGGTGCAGCTCAGGCAGTGGCAGCCCAGGCAGTGGCGGCAGCGGCAGCTCAAGGTAGTGGCACTGCAGGCAGTGGTGGCAGAGGCAGCTCAGGCAGTTGCAGCTGAGTGGCAGTGGCGGCAGCGGCAGCTCAAGGCAGTGGCAGCTCAGGCAATAGCAGCACAGGCGCAGAACAAGAAACACCGCCGCCTCCCAACCACAACATCCAAGCGCTGCTCGACACGGCGTACAAGCTATTCATAGCACGACGGTCCGATGTGGCACTCAGGGCACGGCAAAACATCTACAAAGCCGCTCCACACGCCATGCTGCGTCCTGATATCCAGCACCTGCACGGCGGCATCGCGAATTATCTGCCTCAAGGACGGGCAGTGCTACGAGCACCAGACTGCGTAACAGAGGCATATATACACAGCCGAGGAGGAGAAGGCGCAGGAGATGTCTGACAGCGCCGCAGGGGACGAGGCGGACTGGACAGAGAGCGAGAGGGGATAGCAGTGGCAGCAGACGGGGCGAGGCGTGGACGACCCGACGTCATCAGCTACAGACCAGGCCTACGTAGGAAACTTGTCTTACCACGTCGACTGGCCCGACCTAAATGACCACATGAAGCAGGCGGGTAGCGTGGCATTCAATAGAGTTCTCGCGGAGGACGGGACCGTCTACGGCAGATCGTTCGGATACGGTCAGGTACGCTTCTCCACAGAAAGAGAGGCTGAGAAGGCCATAGCCACCCTGGACGAGACGGAGCTCAAGAACTGGAGGATTCGGGTTCGGACGTGGTCTGTCGCAAAGGACCGTTATCTGCCTCGTGCGTGGTAGAACGGTGGTGGTGTGGTTTGAGAAGAGCTGGAATGGCACGACCTGTGATCTGAAGCAACTTCTGCCCAGAACGACCCGAAGGCAGGGACTGTTG
>CAUYUJ010016501.1:174011-180311 GCA_963575745.1 Prorocentrum cordatum | reverse complement strand
TACTACTACCACTACTACTACTACTACTACTACTACTGATACTGCCACTACTATCTGTTCTACTACTACTACTACTACTTCTACTACTACTACTACTACTACTACTACTGCTCCCACTACAGCTACCACTACCACCACTACTACCACCACTACCACCACTACTACCACCACTACTACCACTACTACTACTACTACTACTACTACTACTACTACTACTACTACTAGTACTACGACTACCACTACTACTTCTGCTACGACGACTACTACTACTACTACTACTACTACACTTACTATTACTACTACTACTACTACTACTACTACTGCTACTACTGCGGCTACTACTACTACTACTACTACTCCTACTACCACTACTATTACTACTACTACTAGTACAACAACTACTACTACTACTACTACTACTACTACTACGACTACGACTACGACTACGACTACGACTACGGCTACTACTACTACTACTACTACTACTACTACTACTACTATCACTACCGCTACTACGACTACGACTACAACTACGACTACGACCTACGACGACGACGACGACGACTACTACTACTACTACGACTACTACTACGACTACTAACTACTACTACTACTACTACTACTACTACTACTACTACTACTAACTACTACTACTACTACTACTACTAGTACTTACTACTAATACTTCAGTACCACTACTACTACTAATTCTACTACTACTTACTACTACTAATTCTTCTACTACTGCTACTACTACTATACTACTACTTAGTACTAGTACCACTCACTACTACTACGACTGCTAGCTACTACTACCTACTAACTACTACTAACTACTAACTGCTACGGACTACTAACTACTAACTCTACTACTAAACTCCTACTACGAAAGTAACTACTAACTACTACTACTTACTCCTCCTAACACCACTACTACTGCTTACTACTATCTTACGACTACTACTACTACTACTACTACTACTATTACTAGTAGCACTAGTACTACCACTACTAGTGCTACTAGTACTACTCCTACTCCTACTACTACTACTACTACTACTACTACTACTACTACTACCACTAGTTCTGATACTACTACTGCCACTGCTACTACTACTACCACTATTTCAAGTACGACGACGACTACGACTACGACGACCGCTACTTTTACTACACTTACTCTTACCCTTACGACTACTACTACTACTACTACTACTACTACTACTACTACTACTACTACTACTACTACTGCCACCACTACTACTAACACTACGACTATTACTACTACTACTACTACTACTACTACCACTACTACTACGACTACTACTAGTACTACTACTACTACTACTACTACTACTACTACGACTACTGCTACTATTACTACTACTACTTTTACTACTACTACTACTACTACTACTACTACTACTACCACTACTGCTACTGATACTACCACTGCTGTCACTACTACGACGACGACGACGACTACTACTAATACTACTACTACTACTACGACGACGACGACTACTACTACTATTACTACTCTGACTACGGCTACGACCACTACCACGATTAAGGCTACGACTACGACTACGACTACGAGCACGACAACTACAACTACTATCACTAATAATACTACTACTACTACTACTACTACTACTACTACCACTACCACTACTAATACTACCACTACTACCACTACTAGGACTACTACTACTACTACTACTACTACTACTACTTCTACTACTACTGCTACTACGACTACGACTACTACTACTACTACTACTAACCAATACCTACTGCTACTGACTGCTACTACTACTCTACTACTACGACTAACTACTACTGACGACTACGACTACGACTACGACTACTAACTACTACTACTACTGCCTACACTACTACTCTACTACTACTACACGACTACTACTACTACTACAACGACTCCCTATTACTACTACTAACTACTACTACTACGACCTACTACACGACTACTACTTACAACTGCTACCTACTACTACTACTACTACTGCTACTACTTACTACTACTACTACTACTACTACTAACTACTTACTACTACGACTACGACTCGACCTACGACTACTACTACGACTACGCAACCTACGACAACGACTAAGACTACGACTAACTACTACTACTACTACTACTACGACTACCACTACTACCACTACTGCCACTACTACCACCATTACTACTATCACTACTACCACTACCACTACTACGACCACTACTACTACCACTACTACTACCACTACCACAACTACTACCGCTACTACTACCAGTACTACACTACTACTACTACTACTACTACTACTACTACTACTACTACTACTACTACCACTACTACTACTACTACTACTACTACTACTACTACTACTACTACTACTACTACTACTACTACTACTACTACTACTACTACTACTACTACTACTACTACGACTGTCAGGTGCGAAGAACAACTTCACCGCATCCAGCCGCTCTGCCAGGGCTGCCTGCCTCCACGTCGCGCAGAGAGTCCATGCCACGATGATCTGCAGCAGCTCGAACGAAACGTCCAAGGCCAGGGGGCGACGTCGTTCACCTCCCCGTAGAACTTGGCGCTAGCTCCGCCGAGCACGTCGGACTGCAATGCGAACAGACGAAGGGTCGGTACATCCACTCTGTAGGACCCAGCGTTCGTAGAGTACCTGTGAAGCGCCTGCCACAAGGCTGCGTCGCCGCCCCGTCTCGAATACCAGTGCCCCGGATCAGCAGCTCGCTCGGCCGCGAACTCAGCGTGCCATTTGACTGCGTTCGTATCCGCTTTCGACTACAAGTTCTCGAGCTGAATTGATTCTCGAAGGCCTTGCGTTGCGACCAAGGTCCTGCTGCCCAACGTCGGTCCGTCTCCGCCCGCTCAGGGGGCCGCTGAATGCGAGGGGTCGCGTGGAACGAACAAACGTAGCAAGCAGTCATGTTGGGGAACGCTGAGGGGTGAAGACCTGCATGGGCGTGAACTTGACGGGCGTGGACTTGGCGCCCCCGTTGCCGACATCGCCGACTCGCCGAGCTTTCATCAACGGCGACCCCTCGCCCTCTTCCGACCCCCCCGGCTGATTAGCGGGGAACCCGCCAGAGGAAGGGTTCAGCAGGTACCTCACCAAGCACCCCCTCCTGGCATCGTCGCCCCCTCCTTGATGGAGCAGCCCATCGTACCTGTTAAGGAGCGCATCAGGCCACCAATGCTTCAGATACCGGCGGTAAGAATTAAATGCGTGTTTGACCAAAGCTGCCTCGCAACTGCGCAAAATGACACTGCTAACCTCGACACCTGCGTCTGTCATGTACTTCTTCAGATTCAAACACGGAGGCGGCAGCGCGCCAATGGGACACGCGGGCGGCATGAGCGGCGCGGGGGGCAAGGCACCGCCTGCAATATTCGAGCAGAGTCGGGCCAGGGTGTCTACGGTTCCGGCTGCCACGCATGCCGCAATTTCCCGCCATGGCACGCGTGTGGGGCCGCGCGGAAGTAACACCCCCTGCGCGCCCACCGAGTTGCCCCTGCCACGCATTGAGGACCACCCCCTGCACGCCGCCTCTGGTGTCGAGAAAGGACCGCGCCATCCACGCTCTCAGACCCTGGCACGCATGGGGCCGCGCTGAGAGACCACCCCCTGCGCGCCCCCTCTGGTGTCGAGAACGTGCCGCGCCCTCCACGCTCTCCGACCCTGGCACGCACAGAGGCCGCGCTGAGAGACCACCCCCTGCGCACCCCATCTGGTGTCGAGAAAGTGCCACGCCTGCCACGCTCTCCGACCCTGGCACGCATAGAGGCCGCGCTGAGAGACCACCCCCTTGCGCACCCCCTCTGCTGTCGAGAAAGTGCCACGCCTGCCGCGCTCTCCGGCCCTGGCACGCATAGAGGCCGCGCTGAGAGACCACCCACGTGCGCACCCCCTCTGGTGTCGCGAAAGTGCAACGCCTGCCACGCTCTCCGACCCTGGCACGCAAAGAGGTTGCGCTGAGAGACCCCCCCCTACGCACCCTCTCTGGTGTAGAGAAAGTGCCACGCCTGCCACGCTCTCCGACCCTGGCACGCATAGAGCCGCGCTGAGAGACCACCCCCTGCGCGCCCCCTCTGGCGTCGAGGACATGGCACGCCTGCCGCGCTCTCCGACCCTGGCACGCATAGAGGCCGCGCTGAGAGACCACCCCCCTGCGCACCCCCTCTGGTGTCGAGAAAGTGCCGCGCCTGCCACGCTCTCCGACCCTGGCCCGCATAGAAGCCGCGCTGAGAGACCACCCCCTGCGCACCCCCTCTGGTGTCGAGGACATGGCACGCCTGCCGCGCTCTCCGACCCTGGCACGCATAGAGGCCGCGCTGAGAGACCACCCCCTGCGCACCCCCTCTGGTGTCGAGAAAGTGCCACGCCTGCGCGCTCTTCCCGACCCTGGCACGCATAGAGGCCGCGCTGAGGGGACCACCCCCCTGCGCACCCCCTCCGGTTTCGAGAAAGTGCCAACGCCTGCCACGCTCTGCCGACCCTGGCACACATAGAGGCCGCGTGAGACCACAACCGTGCGCACCCCCTCTTGGTGTCGAGAAAGTGCCACGCCTGCCACGCTCTCCGACCCTGGCACGCATAGACCCGCGCTGAGAGACCACCCCAGGCGCACCCCCCCCGGCCGAAAGTGCCACGCCTGCCACGCTCTCCGACCCTGGCACACATAGAGGCCGCGTTGAGACCACACCCTGCGCACCCCCTCTGGTGTCGAAGAAGAGCCACGCCTGCCACGCTCTCCGACCCTGGCCCGCACAGAGGCCGCGCTGAAAGACCACCCCCTGCGCGCCCCCTCTGCTGTCGAGAAAGTGCCACGCCTGCCACGCTCTCCGACCCTGGCCCGCATAGAGGTCGGGCTGAGAGACCACCCCCTGCGCACCCCCTCAGAGATGGAATTGCGAGGAGATAGGAGCCTCCCATGATTTGCTACCGAAAGCAACGCCCGACGACAGTAAGGGCTTCGACCTAAGGAACCCAACAAAAGAAACGAGGCCCCCTTTGTCCCATAAAGGTAAACTTCGATTACCCGTGGAAGACCTCCCGAACACCAAAGGCAAACTGCAAAGGGTTCCTTCGGGTGCTGTCAGCTTTGGCACAGCCCAGGGTCGCAGCGCGACATCGCTTCGCGCCGCCCTGCCGCGCGGTGCAGTCAGGCGCCCGATGCAGTAGACACAACGAGTAATGTGCATGCATCTCAATTGTTACCCCGAAGGGTGCACCACATCTGGCGGTGTGCCAAGCCAGAACAGTGCTTGAGGAATCCTGAGCAAGCTCAAGGATGTACCTCCCCAGATATAATAAATCCTTCTTCAGCGCCCCGACTGTTATCCCTCCCCTCGCGTTGCCCCCGACCCCTTCGGCGCGCGCCCGCGGCGGCGGCCCCGCCCCCGCGGGGGCGGGGCCGCGCCGCTCGGGCCAGGTCGGGGGCGACCGAGAGGCGGGGCTCGCAGCCCGTGGCCCTGGGCATGCGCGCGGACCTGCCCGGGGGCGCGCAGACACGGATTGGCGATCTCCTCCTCCTCCTCCCCCTCCTCCTCCCCCCCACTCCTCCTCCTCCTCCCCTTCCTCCTCCTCCCTCCTCCTCCTCCTCCTCCTCCTCCTCCTCCTCCTCCTCCTCCTCCTCCTCCTCGCAGCCCGTGGCCCTGGGCATGCGCGCGGACCTGCCCGGGGGCGCGCAGGACACGGATTGGCGATCCGTGGATTCGGCGCGCGTGGGAACAAAGAAAGGCGACACCAACACCATCAGGGCGAGGAGGTGCGAGGAGGCAAGGGGAGTCTCCCTGGTGGTGTGGTCCCCCCTCTCTCGCTCGAGGCAATCCCCAGCATCCAGCTGGGGGAGGCATCGTGGACCTCCTCGCTGGAGGTGGGCCCCCTGGTGGTGTTGGTATCGCTTCTCCTCCCTCCAAGCGCGGTCGCCAAGTCCATGGAACGGGGGAGGTGCCCTCCCCAAAATGCGGCCAGTGCCGCCTCGCTCGGCGGCGGACAGCCGCGATGTCCTTCCCATGGAGACGGGATCCTTCGCTAATCCACGCCCCCTCGATCCATGTTTGCAATCCCCTGACCTACGCACTGCACCTCAGGAACTGGCATTGGGTCGGACATGTCCCCCTACAGGCGGATGTTGGGCGATTTTTCTGTTAATGCTCAAGAAGACCCAACAGATCGTCCCTGGACTATCTTTTGAATATTCCTCCTGTATCGCGGCCCTGGGCATGGGCGCGGACCTGCGCCCTGCACCTC
>CAUYUJ010016501.1:114011-169011 GCA_963575745.1 Prorocentrum cordatum | reverse complement strand
CCCGTGGGAGAACCCTCCAAAACATCGTCCCCAGACCCCCCCCAGGCCCTCCAAGACAGCCTGGAAGAGACCCCCCCCCGAAATGTGACCCCCCTCCCTTTCTTACGAAATCTGGGGTGCGAGGAGAGGAGCGGGCGGGGGGGGGGGGGGAAGGGTTGAGGGAACGAGGGAGAGAGGGGGGCGGAAGTGGAAGGAGGAGGGAGGAGGTGAAGGGCGCTGCGAGGGAGGGGCGGGCAGAGAGAGAGAAAGGGGGGGGAGGAGAGAGGAAAGGCGGGGGTGGTTTACGGCGAGCTTGGCGCGTATTAGGGACGCCCACTACTAGGGTCGCCCAGCATAAGTTAAACCATGACCAGCCAGGGTGACTTTAGGGTCGCCCACAATGACGTGGCTTACGGCGAACTTGGCGCGTATTAGGGACGCCCACTATGAGGGTCGCCCAGCATATAAGTTAAACCACGACCGGCCAGGGTGACTTCAGGGTCGCCCACGATGACGCATGACCGCCCAGCAGGACGGAGATGCCTGCGCAGAGTAGCGCCGCGGCACGCCTCTCCTCAGCCCTTGGCGCCCTCGCCCTCGGTCAAGCGACGCCACAACGACCCTGTGGTGGCGCCTCTGTCGTCCTCGTCCAAGAGCTTGTCGGTCTGCTTGGCATCTGGAATGCAGTATGGCAGTGCAACCAGCGTGATCATCGGCAACACCGTCGATAGCGCAGATGCGATCCAGAGGTTCTGGAACTTGTCGCCCTCGTTCTGAACGCCACTCGGGTCGCAGCCGAGATACTGCAGAACCAAGGCACCGCAGTTGGAGGCTATAGTGTTGCCGAGGTTGTGGCATCCCGCCAACAAAGCGTACATGGTCGCCTCCATGCCCTTCGGGCAGAGCTGCGACAGGATCACGACGCCCGGCATCCACATCCACTGCCCGATGACGGTCTGAAATACGCTGGAGCCGAGTACGAAAGCGTGGTCGGGGATGCCCATCTTGAGATTCAGCCTGCTGAGCATGATAACGTCCAGAACACTCAGGGCCGAAAGCACGAGATTAGTCATCAAAAGCAGGTTTCGGTACGTCCAGTCCCGCATGTAACGCTGGTAGGAGTAAATGCCGACCAGTGAGCAGAAGGCGCCCACGGTGCCGAGCACGGAGGTGTAGAACTCCATGGAGAAATGGGGGCCGTCCTTGTACTTGTCGGGCGTGTCCGTGTAGAAGTAGAAGCTTGCGCCGCCGATGGAGAAGCCCAGCGATGTCTGCAGCAGGAAGAAAGCATTCACCCTCGCTATGAGCGGGCGCAACAACACTGGAGACTGTGTTCTCTTCTTCGCCCGAAAACTTGGTGTGAATGGAGACTGTGCCTCCTTCTCCGTCCGGAAAACAAATGAAACAACGGGGAGCGGGAGCCGGGGGAGGAGATGACGGTAACGGCCCCGACGGAGGCTGGCAGGCCGTGCCCACGAACCTCGGATCACTCGCCAAGGTGTTCTCGACTGGAGCGGCCCTCGCAAACCCTTTCTTAGATGCAACCCCAAGTGTGCTCACATATCCGGATCAGCACGCACCATACGTAACGCACACGTCATCCACACGTCACTCACATACACAGCGAGTGCAACGCACACACACACACACACACACAAACACAAACACAAACACAAACACAAACACAAACACACACACACACACGCACACACACACAAACACAAACACAAACACACACACACACACACGCACTCACGCACGCACAGCACACGCAGCTCATAACACGCACATCCTACAACAGACGCTGGTCTTAAACCATACTCTCAACACACACACACAAACACACACACACACGCGCGCACATGCCACAACATAAACGCACCCATCGCACACCACATCACACCACAAACAGCGCAGGCACTGCACACAATACACACATACATATACACAAACACACATATGCACACACACATCACACACAAGCGACTCACAAACGTACACACATACACACACGCCACCCAGACACAACACGCACACGCCAGACACATCGCACGCAACGCACACCCACCACCGCTATGTTAGAGCGGACGACGAAGACAAGGAGGATGAAGAGGATGAGGGAAGAGGTGCAGTGGGGGAGCGGGAAAGGGAGGAGACCACGATGCTTGAAGAAATCTGGGGGATTGCGAACCAGACCGTTTCCGCAGAGACACGAACGATTGGGAGCAACACGCGGTGCTAAAGCGCACAGCAAGCACCGTAACGACTAGAATTACCACCAGGACCGTGCCTGCTGGCACTTCATCGCGGGCACCGCAATTCTGCAGCACTGCCCCTTGCAAGCGCCGCAGTGTCCACGATCACCACAGTGCTTCTGAACACCCATGTGCCTACATGACATGGGGGCCACAGGGAAGGGGGGGCCGATGGTGGCGGACAGGGCCAACCAAGAAAAAGGGGGGTACGGCGTCAGGGCTGCTGGCGAGGATGTGGGCGCGAACACCGTCACGGATGTCATGCTCCGGGATTTGAAATAATACTACACCAAACCTGAATCACTGGATGGTTTGAAAAATAATGCTACCCGGTAGGCGGCCGGGTTCCCGGGTTCCCTGGTTTCTGGTACCCGGGTTCTCGGTCCCGGGTTCCGAACCGACTTCGGTGGGCCGCGGGGTTCCCGGGTTCCCGGGTTCCTGTCAGATCTTCAGACCGATCGGTCTCATCATCGATCTCATGACCCACCTCTCTATCGATCCCACTATCGATCTCACAAACGGTCCCACTAGCGATCTCACAATCGATCTCACTGTAGATCGCACGATCGATCTCACTATCGATCTCATTGAACCAACTTCACTATCGGCATCATAAATTTTCAAACCGTCCACTGATTGGGGTTCTTCTCTGGTGTAAAATGGATAATGAAATCAATTGTGAGGTCGATAGTGAGATCGATAGTGGAATCGATAGTGAAGACGATTGTAAGGTCGATCGTGAGACCAATAGTGAAGTCGATTCAATGAGATCGATCGGGATCGATCTTGAGATCGCTCGTGTGCTCTATGGTGAGATCGATTATGAGATCGATCGTAGGATCGACTCGATCGTGAGATCGATGGAGAAGTGGGTATGTAACATCGATAGTGAGACCGATCGATCAGAAAATCGACCAAGAACCCGGGAACCCGGGAACCCCGCGGCCCACCGAAATCGGCGCGGAATCCGGAACTGGAAACTCGGGAAACGGGAACCTGGAAACCTGGGAGCCTGGCCGCCCACCGCAATCGGCCCGGCCCTTTCGCCAAATCTTTCAATCTCCCCCAGGACCCCTTCAGTGCAAGCACTCATTGGGAAAATCACTCGCCGCGCAGACCCCCATGTGTGCATATAATATTCCGTGCACGTCTCGCAGAGGGAATCTCTCTGCGAGTATCTGGGTGTGAGGGCGAGTCCGCGTAGACGACGGGGGCGACCGCCACGACGACGACAACGACGACGCCAGTGACGTCCTCCTTCTCCTCTGGCATCTCTCAGGAGAGGCGAGGACGAACAAGTGGAAAAGCGAGGGGCCCCCCTGCCGTTCTCACTGCGGCAGCTCCTGCAAGACCTTCTCCTCCTCCTTTTCCTCCTCCCCCTCCCCCTGAGACATCCCACTTGGCCCGAGTGCTGGAGTGTCCGGGCCCCTGGCGGCTTCCCCTTGGGGTGCCCAAGTGCCGCACCTGCTCTACCTCGGCGACTCCAAATGGTGTGGTTTGCAAAGGGTGTGGTTTGCAACCGGCACCCTGGGGAACATCCTGGGGGTCACCCTGGGGGGCGCGCGGGGACCTCGATAGAGTTCTCCCGCGCCCCGAGGAGGCCCGACGTGGACAGTGTCGTGCCCCCCAGGCCCCAACAGTGCCGATCGTAAACCACACCCTGGCGTAACCACACCCTTTGTAGTCGCCGACTACCGCGGTGAGCGGTGGACCACCATAAGAGGGGAAACCGGGGGCAGAAGGGGGCAAACCGCCCGAGACGTCCCCACAATCTGGGCGCGAATCCTGGAGCGCCCTGACCGTAGTGGGCCCTGGAAACCACAGGGCCGTATTTTTACCGGTTCCGTTCTGCCGTTTTTTTGCCGGTTCCGACGCCGGCCGCTTTTTGACCGGTTCCGGCTCCAGTTCCAATCCTGGAGCCGTTTTTTGCCGTTTCCAGTCGCTGTTTTTTTTGCCGTTTCCATTTTCAAAAGAATTTGTTTTGGAAACGGTGACAAAACGGCCCTGCCGTTTCTGGGGCCCACAAAGGCCCTGACCCCTGGCGGCTCCCCATCGGTAGTGCTGAAGCCAGCGCCTCGCCCGAGACGTCCTCGCACACAGCTCCGAAAGCGGAGGGCATGCAAACAGGCAAACCGCCGGAGACGTCTCCACAATATGGGCGCGAACCGTGAAGTGTCCCCGCCCTGGCGACTCCCGCTTGGTAGTGCTGAAACCAGTATGGCGCCCAAGACACCCACCCACCCTCACACACTGCTCCGAAAGCAGAGAAAGGTGCGCACGCAAACAGGCAAACCGTGTGAGACGTCCCACAACCTGCGCGCGAATCCTGGAATGGCCCCACCCTGGCGGCTCCCTGTTTGGAGTGCTGAAACCAGCGATTCACCTGAGACGCCCTCACACACTGCTCTGGAAGCAAGGGATGTTGCGCACGCAGACAGGCAAACCGCCTACATCCTCCCAATCTGGGCGCGAATCCTGCAGTGACCCCACCCCTGGCGGCTCCCCTGTGGGGCCCGGCCTGCTCTGTCGCGGTGAGCATAGGACCACCCAAAGAAAAGTCTGAGGGGGTAGGAGCGGGCACACCACCGATGGCACCCCCATAATGTGGGCGCGAGTCCTGAAGTGTCCAGCCAGAGAACGAGATCTGAGTCTGAGTGTGAGTGCCTCTGAGTATGAGCCATCTGAGTGAGGAAGTGATGGGACTGAGTTGAGTCTGAGTGTAAGTGAGTCTGAGTGTGAGTGAGTCTGAGTGTGAGTGAGTCAGAGGGTGAGTGAATCCGCCGACCCCTTGTGGGTCTCTAGGCCCCCCCCATAATGCCCCCCCCCAGGGACCCCAAACTGGCAATTCGACCCCCCGCCCCCTGGCCTGGCGCGACCATGGGCCGAACGCGTCACGGGGGAGCGGAGGGCTCCAAAACGGGCCAAGAAGGCACCAAAACGCTCCCCAGACGGTCCCAGAGGGCCAGGAGTCGCCGAAATATCGCTCCTTGGCGCCCACGATGGCCTTCAGACGGCCTCCGAAGCTGCCAAGACGCCCCAAAAGGCCCCCAAGATGCGTCCCAAGAGGGTCCCAAGAAACAGACTTCGTTCCATATTCATTGAAAAAAAACGCCATGTTTCGCATACTTGCCCTTTCGGCTTTCACAACGTCCAAGACGGGCAACAAAAATCTTCAAGATCGTCCCCGGACGGCCGAAGGGGCCCCCGGAAGGGTCGAAAAGGGTCCCAAAAAAGAAGCCCACAGGAAACCCCCATGAGGCCCCAAAACTTGGCCCAAGATGCCTCGAGGCGGGCGGATATGGCCTGCAGACAGGCCAAGATGCCACCAACAGGCCACAGAAGAGCACCAAGAGGTACGAGCACAGCAACGAAGCAACAGGAACGATGTCGAGCGCCGTGTCATGATTCGGACGAGCCTCGTGAAATGCAGTCCTGGAGGGGCAGTAGTTAAACCTTTCGGGGTCGGCGGAAGTTGGCGTAAGCCTTCAGAGTCTTAGTGTGAATGGGTCTGAGTGTGATGAGCCAGTCTGGGTGCGGATGAGTCTGAGGAGCGTGCAAGAGGAGGACGAGGAAGGACAGAGGTGAATTGCACGCGCCTGAATAATCCCACCATCCCCCCGGGCTGAGTGTCCAACGGAGTTCCCTGCCACATTCCCTCCTCCCTCTGCTCGGGGGAGGGGCTTACCCCGAGCCCCCTCCCCCTTACCCCCTCCCATGGGTCCGGGAGGGGGGGCGGCTCCGAGCCCGCAGACCGTCCAAGATGGCTCCAGGAGGGCCCTCGGGAACCCAAGACGGCCTCCAAGATGGCTCAATATACCCCCTTGACATCGCCCAACATAGCTTCTGACATGCCTCCAAGACGGCCCAAGACAGCCCCAATAAGGGGGTTCCGAGTTCCCTTTCGAGCCTCCCAGGGCAACGCCCAAGAGGCCAACATCCTTCAAACACCCAAGGGAAATCAAGGTCTATGAGTTTCTCGCCCTCTCGTTTCCGATGGATATGTTGGCATGGGCCCAAGACGGCCCCAAAAACGCCCAAGAGGCGCCCAAGAGACCCCCAGGAGATAATCTTGGAGCCTCCGAGGGGGGGCCTAAATGTGTCACCTCCCTTCTTTGATCGATCTCCCCCAAAATGGCTCCCCAGACCGAGCCCAAAAGGGCGCCCAGCACCACCAACGAGGCGCCCAGCATCACCAGGGATGCCCTCAAGGGGCCCTCGAGAAGCCTCCAGGAGCCCCCCCCCCGAGAGACCCAAAGTGGCTCCAAGAGGCTCCTCCGGGGCATCAAAGACGTTTCAAGAGGCCCCGAGAACCACCAAGACCTCTCCTCCTCCTCCTCCGCCTCCTCCTCTTCCTCCTCTTCTTCTTATTCATTCGGGGCAATCTGATTTAATGTTTATCCAAACCCGTTTGGGGGGAAAACAACAACGAAACAACAAAACAACACAACAGCAAACATTGGCAACGAGTGACACACTCAGGGACGCAAACAACCTCCTCATCCCCCTCCCCCTCCCCCTCCCCCTTCTTCTTCTTCTCCTCCTCCTCCTCCTCCTCGCCTCCGTCTCCTCCTCCTCCTCCTCCTCCTCCTGCTCCTCCTCCTCCTCCTCCTCCTCCTCCTCCTCCTCCTCTTCCTCATCTTCCTCCTCTCTCAATCGGGGCAACATGATCTGATGTTCCCCCCCCCCGAAACCCGTGCGGCAGGTCAATATCTGTCGAGGAGGACCCGAGAATACCCCCTATGGAGCCCAAACGGCACCAGGTCAACCTGTTCAGCCGACCTTTTGACCACTCATACAGCACATGTCCCCGTCCTCCCTGCAACCCCGAAAGGCATCCAAGGCGGCTGCCGCACTGCATGCTTCTACGCTGCCCTCGTCAAGGCCGCTCATCTCGCGATCGTGTCTGGATGGGCTGGCGGGGACACTTTTTTGATCGCGAGCGCAAACGGACAAAAAGGCCGCGCGCCGTCCAGAGCGCTGGTGGGGATACTTCTTGTTCGCGAGCGATACGGAGCAACTGGTTCGGGGGCCTGGGGTGAGTGCGGTTCGGCAAGTGGTTCACCCTTTGCGCGGCTATCGACTTCCGCCCTTCCGGTCCACCACGGCCCCCGTCTGACGCACGCCGCTTGGTTCCCCCGTCATCCGTGATGGTTAAGCCGCCTGCGTTGTTCGCCGACGACGTGGTCCGCCTCTGGGCGGGAGCCTCCCTCGTGCTCCTGATACTGCTCAAGCGGTTCATCCTTTGTCAGTACTCACGCTCTACTACGAGGGGACCATGATGTTAGGCCACGCCTGCTGCTGCTCCCCCGACACTCCGGGTCTAGCAGTCTAGGTTCGGACTCCGCGGCTGCATCGACGTCAGTCCATTGGTCAATGGCTCACGGCGACTCGCGCCCATGAGTTCTTGTGAGTGAGTGAGTGAGGCTTCCCCTGCCACCCCTCTTCTGCCCGCGCCTTCCCCGCTCTCTGGCCTCCGAGTGGTGAGCGGTGCGGCCCCACGTGCCCACTGTCCTGCCACTTGGCTGTTTGCCTTTGCCTGCACTCTCTGGACTGCACGGTTGGAGCTGGCGCCACTGTGCGTCTTCTCTCCGTCTACTCCAGTCTGGTGCCGGCGTCCCCGTTCTCGGGTCGCTTGCATCGTAATGGGGGGCATTTTGCCTCTTGCAGGTGCACTCGTTGCGTCGGCCTACGCGCCTTCGTAGCCAATTATCTCGCCTGTGCCCCAGACGTGCTTGCCCCGCTTCCTGGACTCTTCCTCGGAGCCGCCAATCAAAAAAAATATCCCCACCAGCTGCGCCTAGAAGCTAATTAGGCTGGCCGTCGCCCCGGACCCCCTTTCGCCGCCTGCCCTCTGCTGCGCGGCCGCGACCAAAAAAAGTATCCCCACCCTTGTCTTGCCTTTCGCTTGCTTCTTCGCTACGCGCATGGCGAACATCTGCACCACGGCTGTTCGACTCTTCTTCCTGGGTCTGACGCAGTTCACCCACCATTTTGGTGTGCATCGTGGCCTTCTTGGTCCTCCTCGGCCTGGCGGACCTCCTGGACTTCACCAGCTTCGCCGTCTGAGCGACTGCGTAGCGCGCCCTGGTCGCTGTGGCTCCCTCTTGAGCTGTATGTTAGATCGTTGCGTTGTTGCTTCGCTTCTTGCCGCACTTGCGAAGCGTCAATAATTCGCTGGCCCAACGGGGCAACACCGAGCTAAAATATCTGGTAAAAGTTTGAGAATGTTTCTAATTCGCGCGCGCGTGGCGGCCCCTTGGGGTACCTGGACAAAAAATATCCAGACGAGGTCCTGGCAGGTCCAGGTCAGAGATGCCGGAACTCCTGGGCGCGGCCCCTAGGGCCCCCAGAGCGTCTCAGGAGCGCCTCAAGGAGGCGCCAAATAGGTGACAGACCCCACGGCCTCAGGCCAAGAGCGTTCCAAGATGGCCCAAATTGGTCTCAAGGCGGCCCAAGGGGAGCCCAAGACGCCCCAGGAGGGGCCAACACGACCCCAAGAGGGCCCGAAGAGGCAACATTCAATTATTTTGCTACAATTTTTAGCCGATGTTGGTGTTACCGCCTTTTCAAGCTTCCGACCGCTCAGGACGGCCCAGGCCTCCAAGGTCGCCCCAAGATAGCCCAAGAGGCTCCCAGGACGGCCCCAAGACGGCCCACCAGTGCCCCAAGACGGCTCAAGAGGCCTCCCCAGAGGGCTCCAGAGGCTCCCATGAGGGCCCCAAGAAGGGGGAACCCGAACAAACATATCGAGCCTTACCCCAAAGGTGGACCCCCCAGACCGCCAGAAGGCCCCCAAGAAACCTCCAAGAGGCCGCCAGAAGACCCCAACAAACGCAGCCAAGAGGCCCCGGAGAGGCCTCCCAAGATACCACAAGAAGCCATCCAAAGAGGCGTCTTGTCCGCAACCCAGTTTGGGCCCCACATTGGCCCAAGAAGCTGTCGAAAGGCCTCCTTCTCCTCCTCCTCCTCCTCCTCCTCCTCCTCCTCCTCCTCCATTATCGAGTCCCCGATCCTCACTATCGCCCGCCATGGGCACACCAAGGTGGTGCAAAATGGGTCGGCGGAATGAGCGAAGCGATTAAACAACAAGAACCCCATCTTAGGATATGGGAAAGAAAAGGTCCTGAGAAAGCCACCAGGATTACCAACGCAACGATAATCGAGCCGACGCAATTGACGATCACGCTCTCATAGAAAATGCCGAGGGACGTCAAGACCATGGTGCCCACAAACATGAGCAGGCAGAGGAGACACGTCTCTCTCTCCTCCGCCAATCTGGCACGGGCGACGCGCACCTGCTCTGCGGTCTTCACCGTCTCCTCCAGGTAGTTCCTGGAGATCGGCAGGATGATGAATGCGGCTGGCAGCAGAGATACGAGCTGAGGAACGAAAACGCTACTCCAGATTTCGTAATAAAAGGGAGGGGGTCTGGACACTCCAAGACAAGCCATTTCAGACCTCCCCAGTGGGAGAACCCTCCAAAACATCGTCCCCAGACCCCCCCAGGCCCTCCAAGATAGCCTGGAAGAGACCCCCCCCCGAAATGAGACCCCCTCCCTTTTATTACAAAATCTGGAGTACAAAAGCATAAACCTTCGGAGGTCTGCGCGGCCTTCTTGCCTCGGCGCCGGAACCACCTGGCAGAGCCTCCGGCGCCACGCCTGCCGCGCTCCGCGCGCCAGGGGGGCCTAGCTCCGATCCGAGAACTCTGCGCGGACCCTGGTGAAGCAAAAAAGGCGACGACACCGCTACGCCCTGGACCTCTCCCTGGGTGCTCTCTGGCGGTCCGACCAGAATCTCGAGGCGAACCCAGCCGTGGCGACGAGTGTGGGAAGCCTCCCGAAACGAAAGCAAGTCAGGTAATAGCAGCGTTGGTACCCTTTCTGAGACCCTCGAGAGTTTACGCGCATGCCGGTTTCCCTCCTCCAATGAGGAACGGTGCCTTGGGACCGTAGTGATCGAGCACAGGCCCAACCATTAGCGTCGCCAGCAGGCCCCCGCCCTGCAGGCCGAACCACACGAAGGTCATGAGGTCGGGCCCCCTGGCGGGGTTCGACTGCATCTTCTCGGCGTACTTCGCCTCCGTGAGGAGGTCGCAGCTGGAGAACTGCAGCTGCATGCAGAAGAGGCAGAACACAACGGCGTTGACACTCAGCCGCTCGGCCGGGATCTTGGCCAGGGCCGCGCAGCCGACGATGCCCAGCATGGTCGCCAGCAGGATGTAGGGCGCCTTGTTGTAGCCGCGAATGGGGAAGCAGTCGCTCACGAGCCCGATGATGGGCTTCATGGCCCAAGGAAGGGAAATGATGCCGCCGAAGATCTGCATGCGAGGGCCCGCAACGTTGTACGAGGCAAAGAGAAACTGCGACGCCGGCCCAGTGAAGGAGGGCGCGAAACCTTTCATGATGTGCTGCGAGGCGAACAGCATCACGAGCAGCCTGTATCCGAAGGCCTGGCCGAGCTCGTCCAGCCACCTGTTCTGGTTGAACGGGAAGGGCAGGGAGCCGTGCCCCTCCGCGGGCTTCTGCACGCCGGGCGGGAGCAGCGAGGAGTAGGCCGCACCCTTGCCGAGGCCATCTCCGAGTCGATCGCTCTCGCTGGCTTCCACATCTCTGCGACACACGTCGTCGCTGTTGGCCGTCGTCATCGCGACAGGCCGTGGGCCGGCCTCTGGGCGGGCCGCAGCTACGTTACCACGAGCAGACCAAGGGGGGACAGCAGCTGCCTGACAGATTCGAGCCTGCACGGCTCCAGTCAAGGTGGCCACTGGGAGGGAGCCACCTTCGAGCCTGCGGGCTCCGCGGTGCCCTCCGCGGCCGACAGCGCGACCCTGGCGTAAGGAACGTGCCACGCCGAGTGGCGTGCTAGGGGACGTGCCAGGGCACGCCACGCCTGAACATCGCAAGAGACGCGCCAGGGGGCGCGCCAGGGCGCCAGAGGACGCCCCACGGACGGGCGGGGCTGCAATGCGACGCATTCTACTGCGACAAGTGTTTCGGTCGAGACATCCTCAACAAATCCTCATGTTAGACATCCGCCTGGGCGACCTGCACACGTGAAAGCAAGCCTCTCGCTCGAGACGTCCTCAACATCTCCTCATGCTAAACATCTGCCTTAGCGACTGTGACACGTAAAAACAAACGTTTCGTTCAACGCATCCTCAACGCATCCTCATGCTAGACATCCGCCTGGGCGACCTGGGCACGTTAAAACAAGCGCTTCGCTCAACATGTTCTCAACACATCCTCATGCTAGACATCCGCCTAGGCGACCTGCACACGTGAAAGCAAGCCTCTCGCTCGAGACGTCCTCAACACCTCCTCATGCTAAAAATCTGCCTGAGCGACTGGGACACGTGAAAACAAACGTTTCGCTCAACACATCATCCACACATCCTCATGCTAGACATTCGCCTGGGCGACCTGGCCACGCGAAAACGAGCGGTTCGCCCGACATATCCTCCGCACAGCTTCATATTAGACATCCGTCTGGGCGACCTGGGCACGCGAAAACAAACGTTTCGATCGAGGACTTCTCAACACATCCTCAAGCTAGACATCCGCCTGGGCGACCTGCACACGTGAAAACAAACGTTTCGCTCAACACATACTCATGCTAGACATCCGCCTGGGCGACCTGGGCACGTTAAAGCAAGCGCTTCGCTCAACACGTTCTCAACACATCCTCATGCTAGACATCCGCCTAGGCGACCTGCATACGTGAAAGCAAGCCTCTCGCTCGAGACGTCTTCAACACCTCCTCGTGCTAAACATCTGCCTGAACGACTGAGACACGTGATAACGAGGGGTATCTTAGGGCCAAGGTCATCATGGAGGCGTACAGGAAGAGGGGCATTGCCCTTTGGAGCGTGCCTCCCAAAAGCCCCGATCTAAACCCAGTAGAGATGTTCTAGGGCTGGCTTCGCAAGAAGCTGCGGGCGCTGGACCTGCAGGACTTGCGCAAGAAGCGGGCGCTCTTGGGCAAGACGGCCTACACCGCCAGGGTCAAGCGTCTCTCTCGAGTCATCCTCGAAACATTTTCATGTTAGGCATCCGCCTGGGCGACCTGGGCAGGTGAAAACAAGCGTTTCGCTCAACACGTTCTCAACACATCCTCATGCTTGACATCCGCCTGGGTGACCTGGACACAAGAAGCCAAGCGTCTCCCTCTCGAGACATCCTCAACACATCCTGATGCTACTAGAGGCGTGAAAATGACCGTTTCGCTGAACACAGCCTCAACACAACCTCATGCTAGACATCCGCCTGGGCGACCTGGACACGCGAAAACAAACGTCTCTTGAGAGACATTCTCAACACATCCTCATGCTAGACATCCGCCTGGACGACCTGGACACGTGAAAACAAGCGTCTCTCTCTCGAGATATCCTCAACAAATCCTGATGCTAGACATCTGCCTGGGCAACCTGGGAGCGTGAAACCGAGCGTCTCGCTCGAGACATCCTCAAGACCTGGGCACGTTCAAACAAACATTTCACCTGAGACATCCTCTGAATTCTGACCCCAAGGAGAGGAGCGACCTGCAGCACAAAACAAACGTTTCGCTCGAGCCATCCTCAACAAATGATGCAAACCGAGCGTTTCGCTCGAGACATCCGCAACAAACGAACATGCTCACGTCACCCTCTCTTTTATCCATCGGAATTTCAAAAACCAGCGTTTTGCTCTGGATATCCTCAAGCTTTAATCCGCTGGCCCTCTTCGACCTCGTTATTCATCCGGGAAAGAATCCGCCGACCCTCTTCGCACTTGGCACCGGGGACAGGTTCACCTAATTACTAAAAGAGCATCCTGGGCCCCCGCCCTCTCCGGGGAGACACGTCGGGCCGGTCGGCCATGGAGCCCGGTGTGTGCAGCCGCCCCTGCTCCACGAGAGACGGGGACGCTGGAGCGTCTGCACACCGAACTCCTTCGACCGGGGGGCGGCCCCGTGGACGACCAAGCGGCGTGCTGCACACATCGAAGCCCTCCTCCTCCTCCTCCTCCTCCTCCTCCTCCTCCTCCTCCTCCTCCGCAGAACGCTCGAGATCGCCTCGCAAAATCGCGATCCTCGACCCTCAGACCCTGACGGCGCCTCTGCGTGTGCGACCGCCCGCGCGGAGCGCGCCCTGCCCCGGGCGGGTGGCGGCCTCCTCGAGGGGTGCCCAGTCTTCGGTCGGGCACGTCCCTGCTGCGGGCGGATTTTGGAGGAGGCCCCCCCAGAGGAGGGAGGGGGAGGAGGAAGGAGGGGGATCGGGAGGAGGATCGGGAGGAGGAGGAGGATGGGGAGAAATGCGACATGGCCAGGCACAGACAAAAAGAACAGCCAGAGGTGGCCCGAGGCGCCGCCCCCGTGCTGCTCTGGCCGACTCTCTCTCTCTGGAGCCTCCTCCCGCAGGAGTGGCACATGCCCGACTCTGGAGCCTGGCCCTCTGCGCGCGCACCCGCTGCGCCGCCGAGGCGCCCCCCCTTTTCGGAGCACGGCCGGCCGCGCGGCCCCGCGGCGGCGCGTCTCTCGGCGGCGCTCCCGGCCAGCCGGCGCGGCGCCGCGCTGCTCGGGTCGGCGCCCAGCGGCGGGGCGCTCGGCGGGGGCGGGAGGCCCAGCTGCGCCTCGCGGAGGGGGGGGGGGGGGGGGGGGCGCCTCGGGCCTCCGACGGCCCTCGGAGGAGCCCTCGGGTCTGGGCGCCGCGTCTCTGTGGTCTGGGCGCTTGTCGTCGTCCTCCTCCTCCTCCTCCTCCTCCTCCTCCTCCCCCTCCCTCCTCTCCTCCTCCTCCTCCTCCTCCTCCTCCTCCTCCTCCTCCTCCTCCTCCTCCTCCTCCTCCTCCTCCTCCTCCTCCTCCCCCCCGCATAAGCCGGGGGCCCGGTGAGCACACCGGGACGGTCGGGGAACCCAAAGTGGTCGACCGCCGCCTGTATGGGCGGGATAGAAATAGAGCTGGGGACTTGCCGGAGAAGGCGGAGGGCGGCGGGGGGGCTTGGGCGCCGAGGCTCCCTGGGGCTCCCTCCCCTAGGTGGGGGTGGGGTACTGGGAGGGGCGGGCTAGGGATGCCCCCCGTTGCCAGGCCCCCCTGGCGCGGGGTCCCTGGGCCCGTCCTACTTGGTGTCCCTCCTCCTCCTGGGTCCCCCTCGGGGGGCGGGCTGGCGCGGGCTCCCTCGGGCCTGCGACGCATGCCCGCGCTGCGGCACGGCGGCACCCATCGCCAGCTCCGAGGGCGCGATGGGTGCAGGAGGCGGGGGCCCTGCTGTCGCGCGGGGCCCCTGGCCCCCGGGGCGGTGCGCCGGGCCGCATGGCGCTTCCGGTGCGGCCTGCACCGCCCCGGGAGTTTTTGTGGCCTTAGCTGCCCTACTAGTGGGGGCTGCTGGGGCCGCTGGGGGCTCCCGCGGCGCGGGGCCCTCTATTTTGTGGTGTCGTTTTTTGACGGGGGTTGTCCAGGCCCGTCGCCTCTGGTTGCCCTGTGTCTCAGGAGCCATCGTTTTCATGGAGATGTGGCTGGCCTGCTCTGAGTAGTCCTGAATAGTCCTCCTCCTCCTCCTCCTCCTCCTCCTCCTCCTCCTCCTCCTCCTCCTTTGGGGGACTCCGCGGCCTCCGTCCGCGCACTCGCTCTCGTAGCCCACCGCGCGGGCGCTTGTCCTCCAGCTTCGGGCCCCGGGAACCTCCCTCAGCGATTCGGCTCGGAAAAGTAGCGACGATCAGAAAACGGGTCTTGCGCGGCGGCTCACGCGGGCCGCTCGCGCGGCACGCCACACTTGAAGCGAGGGTGCTTACGCGCGACCTCATGCGGGTAGCTCACGCGCGAATGCTGGCGCAGACGACCCCGCTTTTCGTCGCTCAAATGACGCAATCAGATGGGGTCCGGGGCTCCAGAGGTAGTTTTTGTTGCGATGTTGCAGTGTTTCTGCAAGGCTCGATCTGAAGAAAGGAAACTCGCTATCGCTCGGACTTCCATTCCCAGCCGTTTTGGGCACCAGGCTGGGGGGCCAAAATATCGATACTACCGCGAGTCCCCGAACCTCTCCAAGGGACCGGCCGGGTAACCTTAGCAAGGCTGAACCCAGCTGGCGGAACTCGGCCAGGCCGAATTTGGCCAAGCTGAATTCGACCTGGGCCGAGTTCAGCCTGGCCGAGTTTGGCTTGGCCGAGTCTTTCCTTGATGTCGCTCGGACGTTTGCGTTTTCTTTTGGCGAGGACCATCGAGGAGCCTCATGGATCATCTAGCGGAGAAGAAGAACTCACGAAACCGAAAGATGCACAGGGAATGGACGTCCGAGCGATGGCAAGGTGTTCGGGGCCCCCGTTAGATAAGGAAACGATCTCGAGGCCGCTACTCGTCCTGGAGAGCCCTCGTCGCCGCGGCCCGATTCTCCTCGAAATTCTGGTCGAGTTCAGCCTGGCCGAGTTTTCTTGGCCGAATTCAACTGCCGCCCTTCTCCCTCCTGCTCCGCTCCTCCTCCTCCTCCTCCTCCTCCTCCTCCGCCTCCTCCTCCTCCGTCCCCCTCCTCCGTCCCCCTCCTTCCTTCCCTTCCCCCTCCTTCCCATCCCCTCCAGCCCGATCCGTCAGGGCTCCGCGTGAGGCCCCAAAGGGGCGTCTGCAGCATGCGAAGACGGCCTCGCAACTCGTGGCGGCTCGGTGGGCGGCGCCGTCGTGGCTCACCTCCGCGACCCCCGCGGAGCGACGAGCGCGGTGGAACTCCGAGCCGGACCGTGCCCCGCCGCGGCCGAGGAGGAGGGGCCGCTGCACCTTGGGGATGGCCAGCCCGGCCTCCTCCCTCGTCGTGAGCTGGGTCGGACAGACTGGGGAGGAGGAGGAGGAGGCGGAGGAAGAGGAGGAGGAGGAGGAGGAGGAGGAGGAGGCGGAGGAGGAGGAGGAGGAGGAGGAGGCGGAAGAGGAGGAGGAGGCGGAGGAGGCGGAGGAGGACAGGACAGGACATCCGCACAAGGGGGTCAACGTCAACACACCTACACTGGTGCCTTGCGCGCGTCTGGCAAAACCTCCTGCGATCTGGTCGTGCGACAGCCCTGACTTCTCACTAGGGGAGGCGGCGGCGGAGGAGGCGGAGGAGGCGGAGGAGGCGGAGGAGGAGGAGGAGGAGTTAATACTAGCGGGTGCGCGAACGGGCGCCGGGAGGCGCCGACGATCAAGAGCGGCGCCGGACGGCGGGGCCGAAACCAGCGGCACGCAGCAGACTTTGTGTACCGCCCTCCCTTCGCCAAGACTCCGCCCGTCGCCCGACCCGCAAGACTGCGCCTCTGCCGTGTCACTCGGGGGGGGGGAGGGGGGCACCGACGGACGAGGACCCGTTGGAGGTCGAGGCCGGCGCTCTCCCACTGGGTCTCCCACCTTCTCGTCACCGTGGGACGTCCCAGAGGGTGCCGCCACCTGGGCCCTCCTGCACATTTTGGGGGTGAGCCGAGGTCCCGCTGTCGTCCATGCTGTGTGGCCGACCCTGGGAACCCTGGATCAACAAAATGCTGCCATCTCGCTTTTATGTCCGCTACCTTCCGCCAGCATCAACTCGCGGACCAGCTGCCGCTTTACTTTCGTTGGCCGTCTGCCCGTTTACGCCGAGGGAGAGATTTGCCGAAGGCGAGACCCTTTCTGGAGCGCGTCAACGTATGAGAATGACTCAGGGGGTTGTTCATTCTCTGGCCGCTGTATGGAATGCACCCACGGCCCAAATCATCGCCGATCCTGGCCAACCGACATGCCAATCCTCGCGTTCCCTCCCGTTCACCTCCCAACCGCCCCCCTCATCCCCTGAACCCCTCCCTTGGCCTCCATTCCTCTGCATTGCACGCCTAGCCTCCCACATCCATCACTTCTCCCCTCCCTCCCGGTCATGCCTCGCCCCCCCTCCGCACTCTCGAGCCAGACGCTTCCGTGCCGCTCATCTTCCTGAGCCCTCCCTCCGGTGCCTTCGATCAGATCGGAGGACGAGGATTAGGGGGAGCCCGAGCAGCACCAAGGTGGCCGAAGAAGGGCGGGAGCGGCGGAAGCATCGGCAGCGTGGCACCTTTGCTCATCACGCCCCGCGGCGCGCGAGCACCTCCGCGCCCTCGCGCCCTCGCGCCGCCTCCCTGGAGAGGGGCAGCCACTCTGGCCCGGACCGCGACGCGCGGGATCTCCGCGCCCCCGCGGGTGACCGATATGCATCGGTGAGGCAAGGAAAAAGAGGGATACGGTAGAGGGAGACAATTACTGAAAACACTCCCCCTCCCCCCAAGATTCAATGTTGGCACGCGCGGGGGAGACAACGGCCGAAGTGCACGTCATCAGACACACCGCCAACTTTGAACATTAGGGGGAGAGGGAGGCGTTGACAGATGAATGTGGCATGAGTGTTCGCTAATTAGATCCGAGGCCTGTAGTGTGTGCAGCATCCAGAATGTGGCGCAGCGTTGCGCCCATGCAGCCAACGCCCTTTGGGGTGGCTGGATGACGTGCGATCTAGAATCTGGAACGCAGGCTCTGCTCCCAATCGGTGTTGGGATTTCTCGGGCCCGATGGCCCATTTGGTGCGCGAGGTCGTTCAATGTGCTGCTGGACTGCTGTAACACTAGAGCGCCATTATCGCACCACCCCCCGTCTCGGTAAAGCTACATCGCTTCTCGCCCCTGGAAAAGGTATCTCGCCCCCGGGCCCAGAAGCACGGGGTCCCACCAAGAACCGACTAGGATCCCAACGAACCCAAATTGGATTCCGAAGGGAAGCCAAGAGGGTTGCGACATTAACCCAATAAGATCCCAATCGGACTCCCTCGGACTGTCGGCGGGGGTTCCCGCCTCCGAAAAAGCCGTATTGAGACTTCTCTTGGGCTGTTTTACTCCGCTTGACCCCCCCATCCCCCCCCCACGCACACGGAATTATTCAATGAATCTAACGATACCTCGGGAGCGGCAACGAGGTAGGTGACGACGAGTGGGAAGAGGTATTCTGGCTCGAAGCAAGTGCTGCGCGCAGCTCGCATGGCTACGCACGCGCGAACGCAATCGGATATCTTAGGAGCCCGCTGACCACCAAAATCATCGGTTCAGAATCATAACCAAACAGCCAGATTGCGGCCCAGTTGCAAGCAACGCGAATGCACGCCAATCGCAACACAACCGAAGGCCAGTGTCGCTACGAACTGAATTCAAAATTCGCGCGCGCGATATTATCGCTGGGCGGATCGCCCCCGCCCGCCCCCGGAGTTCGTCAATTACTTTAAGTGCGACGGAGTGTGTCAGCAAACGTAGACCCCCAAACAATGTGTTTCTACCAATCTATGTTGTGCCACAAGTGTGGGGTAATCTATGTGGTGCGCTATATGGTGTGCAATTAAGCCCCATCAAGCCATTAAGGACCCCCCCGGGGTTATCATTAGCACAACACCGTAATTAAATAATTATGGGGGGCGGTTTTCGCCGAAAGATATGATCAGCACCGCGCAAATGGAACAAACATAAATCATTCCCGCGCCCTGGCTCGGGTGGCATCCCAATTGGAATTGGAATAAGAATAAGAGTGGCATACGAGTAATAATAATCAGATTAAGAATTGGAACAAGGATAAGAGTAAGAGTAATAATGATAGTGAGAATAATACTGGTACTAGTAAGAATGAGAGTAAGAGTATTAGTAAGACTAAGAGTAATAACCATATTCCGAATGAACATAATACTAATAATGCGAATCAACGCAATGACAAGAAAAACAATAATACGAATACGAGTACCGCTAACATGAAAAAATATGAGTAATACTACGAATAAGACTAACAATGATATTACTAAGGATAAGGGTAAGAGTAAAAACATAATAACCTGAATAAGATTAATAATACAAGTAACAACGAGTCATAATACAAACCACACTCATAATCCGACTAATAACCCCAATGCTAAGACACATAATACTACGAATCATGAAAAAATCAGAACTATAATAATAAAATTAGTACTATTAAGACTGAAAAATAAGACTGCGAATAATAATAACATATTTTCTCATGCTCTTCATCGTCCTGGTCCTATACGATTTGGATAACGGTCGTCGTGTGGGTTAGTGCTTCCGAGGATGCCGCCCCCGCCACGCACGGCGTGTTATCCCAGCTCCGCACCCACACAAAATAATTACGACTGCTTGCCCAAAAAGACAAGAAGTACAATAAGACCAATAACAAAACTATTAGTGCACATAAGAATAAGACTAATAACAGTAATCATACTACTAATACGAATGAGAGTAAGGATGAACATGATAAGAGTAAAATAATACGAAAGCGGACGGGCTCCCCTGCTTCTTTCCTCCCTCCCTCCTTTTTTCTCATGTTCTTCATCATCCTGGTCTTATACGATTCTTAATACCACCCCGATTGACAAATTGTTGCTTCCCGGCCGTCGTGTGGGGTAGTGTGCATCCGAGGATATCGCCCCCGACACGCACAGCGCGTTATCTTAGCACCCGCGCCGCCAAAATTATTCACCCCCCATCGTAGGCACGGACGGTTCCTTTTCAAAGCTGGGCTCTCCCTTGCGGCCCTTGCGTGGGACTTAATGTTGTTATTGTTGTTGGCGGTGTTGCTGGTATTTTTGATGTTGATGTTGTTGTTGGTGTTGCCGTTATTAGCCGTGTGGTTCTGGATATAATTCTATTTGCTAATATGTTTGTCGTTGCTTGTGTTAGTGCCGTCCCGTAAAGAAGTCTTGAGGAGGAGGAGCAGGAGAAGGATTTGTTCTGTTTAGCTGGGCCAAGGCTTCTTGATTGAGGCCTTGGTCCTCGGTTTGATCCGTAATGACGAATAAGAGCCACAATGGCTAAGGGGGGGAGGAGGAGGAGGAAGAGGAGGAGGACCCCCGATGAGGAGGAATAGGAGGAGGAGGACCCCCGAGAAGGACGAAGAGGAAGAGAAACATGACCCTTGCTCGGAAGGCCGAGCGCTGGGAAGACGCGCGGCTACTCCAGTTTTCGCTCAGACCGACCACCTGACGCAGACTCGTCTGCGTCCCGAGCAGTTTCTGAGGATGTCCCAAGCGAGGCGTTTGTTTCAGAACCACAAGGAAACCATATCGCCAGGATATCTCAGGCGGTTTGCTTGTTTCGGCGAGCAGACTCGTCTGCTATCACAGAAAATGTGCGAGGTGCCAGGGTAACGCTTCTGGGGTGCCCAGTGCGTTATACGTTCGCCGGAAGGGGGGGGTTCTTAATTGCTTGATGCGGCAAGTTCCTGTTCGCAATGAGTTGTCCACTCCACTGCCCGCGCAAACATCCCACCCACCCACCCGTAACTTGGTTTGCAAACGTCATGCGGCGGCGATTGCGATGAATGTTTGGCGCTGGCTGGTGCATCCCTGCGGCCGCGCCAGCCCGCGCATGCGCGCGCGCAGCGGCGCGACCGACGCGGCCGCGGTGGTGCTGACCGGTCGGCACATCCCATTGGGCATTTGAATGCGAATCGGCGACTTTGGCGGGTGCGGTATCATGGTGACGTCGACAATTGTAGACACCATGATGATGATGATCGTGGCGATGTTGGCGACGCTGCTGATCACGCCGGCGACGATGACGGAGTCTTCGCGTCGGTGGTGAAGGTTTTGGAAGGAATTCGAGATGCGCGCGCGGCGGACGCGTGAGAGTGGCCCGCATGGCATTATGTGACCCGGACCGTTCCACCCCAGCACGCGCGCAAGGGCGTTCGAACGATTTCGACATGCGCGCGAAGAGTACGTTTGGTAGCATGTTAAGAAAATCCTGGAAAACGTACGGCTTTCTCAAAACTTCGATAGGACGCGCGTGCACGCCTTTGTTGAAAACCCGTGTTGCGAAACCCTGTGCTTATTTATAGGTTTTCGATACTCGAATTAGCAAAACCTTTCCGGAACCTATAGTTTTTGATGGATTCCGGCATGCGCGCGCGACGACGCGCGCGCGTGCACTTTGTCCAGTTGTTTGCAAGAAAAATCTCGCGACGGCACGCGCGCAAGGGCGTTCGAACGATTGCGACATGCGCGCGCGAAGCCCGTTTTGGTAGTACTTCCTGAAAACACTTGAAAAATGGTTTTCTTGAGAATTCGCAAGAACGCGCGCGCCCCCCTTTTGAAAATCCGTGTTCCGAAACATGTTGTTGTTATATGTTTTTTGGGCACTAGATTTTGAAATCCTTCCGAAACTTTGAGTTTTCAAAGGATTTCGGCATGCGGGTGCGACGACGCGCGCGTGCGCACTTCGTCCCATTTGTTGCAAGGGATTCTTCGAAACTTATGATTGTTGATGCACGAGTGTGCGCGCATAGTATTGTTTGCAGACGATGGCGGGGGGGAGCTAGGGGGCGATACCGGTTCGGCTGGGATAAAATGATTTCACTGGTAGGATGAACATTCGGTCAGAACCATACGCAAACTGCAACACGAAAAGTTGAATCCCTAAGTCTGGACCTGGTTTGCAAAACCCATGCGGCGGCGACTGCGATGACTGCTCGGCGCTGGCTGGCGCATCGCCTCGGACGCGCTAGCGCACATTCTACCGGGGAACGAACCGCTCAACCGGGGAACGAACCTCCGTTGTGGGGATGGTCACTGGGGAACGAACCGTTCAACCGGCGACCATCACTTCCACCTGGGAATGTTTTTTGGGGGGGGAATGGGGGTTTCGGACCCCCCCCTTCCCCCCTCGTTTTGGGGTAGCGGGGGGGGGGCGTGCAGCGTCAGCAAACACTCTTTCCGATAGTGTGTTCACTGTACTTACCTGTCCCGCGTTTGCTCCTAAGGTGTGGCTTGGCCCGACGATTCGATGCCCCGAGGTAGCCCTGATATGCTCTCAAGATGGACGATCCGCCACCATGCTCCCTGGCACGTTGAGGCGTGGCAGAATGCCGAGTACTGTCTGGCAGGGATTCTGCGATCTTCAAAGGGCCCCCCGCCCCCGCTCGTGGAATTCCCCTGCGCGCAACGCGCCTCCTTTCCGAGGCCTTGTCGGCTCTCCAAGACGGAGGCTTCCAAGAGACCCCCAAGAGGCAACCCAAAGGCCCCCAAGACGCTCCAAGAGGCCTCGGCGAGAATGCCACAATCATTGATGTTACCTAGCTTTTGGCCACATGTTGGCCTCCTTGGGAGGGCACTGCTGCAGATGACTCCGAGAGCGCCTGGGGGAGCCCAAGATGACCTCCAAGATATCCCAAGATGCCTCAAGATGGCTCCCACGGTGTTCCAGGAGGCCCCAAGACCGCTCCAAGACGGCTCCAAATAGCCAGAGAGCTCCCCCAGGAGGCCCCGAAGAGGCCAAAATGCTTCCAAAACTCTAGGATAATCAATGCTTGAGGCTTTCTCGCCTTTTCGCTTCCGATGGCCATTCGAGGCTTCAAGATGGCTCCAAAAAGGCCCAAGACGGCTCCAAGAGCGCTCCAAAGGATCCCAAGAGCGCTTCAAGAGGGCCCCAAGAAGCGCCCAGGAGGCCCCAGGAGGCCCCAACAGGCGCCCAAGAGGCCTCCAATAGGCTCCCAAAAGACAAAGAGGCCCCAGGCAGCTCCCTGAGGCACCCACGACGCTCTAAGAGGCGTCCAGGACCGCCAAGAGGACCCCAAGACGCTCCAAGAGGCCTCCACTGGGGGACCCTTCCTCTGCGTGCTGCCCACTTCCCTGATCGAGGCAATTCCTCTGGGCATCGTTTCTGGATGGGCTGGTGGGGGCACTTTTTAGTCAGCGGCCGCGGGCGAGCGCGCCGGCGGCGAGTCCAGTCAAAGCGGGGCACGCAACGACGAGTTGACCTAAAGCAACGGAGGGCGGCCTCACCTAAAGCGGCTAAGCGGGGCCTCGCGCAGCAACTCAGCGGCGGACCGGCGAGTGGAGGGGGCAGCTGAAACTGAGTCGTACTGCCAGCGTGCAGGTATGCATGGCGTCGGAAGCACCAGGTAGTCGGGAAGAACGACGACCAGGGTCAGAAGCCGAGGGATTAATGCATGGGCGCGAACCCCGGCCAACTGCGTGAGTACCAGGGTGGCCGCAGCCAGAAGGACCGTCGGTCAAGGCCGAATTGATGCCGAAAAGGGCGAGAGCGTTGGCAGGCTGCGAGAACCCAGGGTGGCCGAACAGTCCCACGCTGGTGGGGTTACGCGAAGTGTCTAGAATTCCCCTGCGCGCAACGCGCCTCCTTTCTGAGGCAAGACGTCGGAGATACCAAAGATAGCTTCTCTAATGGCCAAGGCAGGCCACCAAGGCCGCCAACATGGGCCAAGAGGCGTCCATGACGGCCCAAGAGACTTCAAAAACGGTCCAAGACGGCTCCAAAAGAGCCTTCTGCAATGCCCGACCCAAATCCGTGTTTTAGCGTAGGTTTTTGGAAGATGTTGGCGTTCTCGCCTTTTCGGACTTCTGTCGGCTCAAGAAAACCCAAGAGGCCTCCCCAATGGCCCCACGACGACCTAAGAGGGCCTCAAGATAGCCCAAGAGGCCTCCAAGACGGCCTCAAGACAGCCCAAGAGGGGTCCTGGACTGGACAGCCCAAGATGGACTCAAGAACGCCTCAAGCTGGCCCCAAAGGTCCTTCGGAATGATCCAAGACGGCCTAAGAAAGTCCCTGGGCGGCCCCAGACGGCCACGATGGCCCCAAGAGACTCCCCAGATAGACGGCCACGAGGGCCCTAATAGAGCCCCAAAACAGCCAAATATTCCCCCCAAGACGGCCCAAGAGGGTCCCAAGAAACCCCCAAGACTGCATTTCAGGAGACCAGGCTTCTCCTCCTCCTCCTCCTCCTCCTCCTCCTCCTCCTGCTCCTTCCCCTCCTCATTATTATTATCACTGTTATCATCGCCAACCTCATCATCATCATCAGCAGCATCATCGTTCTCAACTTAGTTCTCATCGTCCTCCTCGTCCTCCACATCACCATCACCATCACCATCACCAGCGATACCACCATCGCGACAATCACGCACAGGCGCCCAAAAGAGGGAAATGATTGCTCTGCACGAATCAAAGTCCGAAGGTGTCAAGTGTCACGGTTTCCCTCCTTCAAACCATATGCCCCCCAGAACAGCCCCAATGAGCGTCATGAGCACTACCATGTGTGACGGCTCTGCTCCTCAATATCATCATGCTCTCCATCATCATCATCATCATCATCATCATCATCATCACCACCACCACCATCATCATCATCATCATCATTCCCCAGATCATAATCATCATAATCAGCATCATCACCACCATCATCATCATCATCAGCATCATCATCGTCATCGTCATCGTCATCATCACAGTCAGTATCACGATACTGCTGATCATGATAAGCATCATGATCACCATGATCATCTTCATCATCAGCAGCAGCATCATCATCATCATCACCATCGTCAACACCATCATCATTCACATCATCAACGACATCATCACCATGATCACCATAATCGCACTAAGACCAACATCACGACAACTGGCATCGTCAACGTCAGCATCATCAGCATCCTCATCATCAGCACCGTCATCATCGTCATCCTCATCAGCATCATGATCATATGCATCATCATCGCTATCACCGGTGCAACCATGACCATCACGCTCATTATAACCACCATCATCATCGCAATCACAGTTCAAATCATCAACCGCATTATGAAAATCATCATGATCACCATCATCGACATCATCATCATCATCATCAACAACCACACCAATATCGGAATCATGGTCATCACCATCATCGTCGCCGCCACAGCAATCGTTATCAGCATCAGCATGATCAACAACATCACCACCACCATCACCATTTTCATTTTAACTAGCATTCGCATTACCACCATGAGCATCATCATCATCACCATCATCGACATCAGCTCCATCGTCAACCCACCATCATCATCAGTATCGTAATCATCGTCGTCGTAATCACCATCGTCGTCACCGTCATCATCAGCTACACCATCATCATTATCAGCATCATCATCATCAATATGAGCATCATCGTCATCATTATCATCATCGTCATCATCATCACCATCATCATTCTCATGAGCGTCATTATCATCATCAGCAGCATCATCATCCACCTTCATCGTCATCATCATCAGCAGCAGCATGATGATGATCATCATCATCATCATGAGCAGCATCATCATCATGAGCAGCCTCATCATCAGCATCATCATCATCAACATCATCATCATCATCAACGTCATCCTCGTCCTCATCCTCATCCTCAAAAAGGCGCCACCCAGAATGCTGGGCTGGCAACGTGGCGGGACCTGCCGCAGGCAACTGGATACGATGCTCTGCGGTTGCCCCAAAGTGCTCTCAAGATGGACCCCAGAGGCCTCCTCATCCTGGCAGACCGGCGGCACAGGGCACAGCCCCTCAGATAAAGAAGACCGCCTGCAAAAATCGGCGCACGACCCGAACTGCCCTCCAGTCTCGCGCTGTCTTTGCAGCGGCGACGCTGGGGGCTGCCAGCGATCTACACGCATACGTGGGAAACCCTCGTCCAGGGGAGGAACAGGGACCACCGCCACCGATGATCCATCGAGGCGGGGGGTGGGCGACCCCCCGGCGGTGACACGCGCGAGCATCACCCAGTGCCCGACCAAGCTCAGAAGTGTCACTGCCCGAGAGTGTTTCCCAAACATCCTGTGGTGTTGGGCCCTCGTTTTGAAGAGACAGCGCCCCGCGTCTCCCTCCTTTCTCCTCCTCCCCCTCCACCCTCCTCCCCCTCCTTGCCTCTGCTCTCGCATGCGTTTCCCCCACCTTGGGCAGCGCTTCGTGGTCCCATAGGGAACTCCACCGAAGGCCCCAGTGGTTGCTCTCGCATGCGTTTCCCCCACCCTGGGCAGCGTTTCGTGGCCCCACAGGGAGCTCCACCGAAGGCCCCAGTGGTTGCTCTCGCATGCGTTTCCCCCGCCCTGGGCAGCGTTTCGTGGCCCCACAGGGAGCTCCACCGAAGGCCCCAGTGGCTGCGCTCGCATGCGTTTCCCCCACGCAGGGTTGCGCTCCGTGGCCCCATGGGGAACTCCACCGAAGGGCCCAGTGGTTGCTCTCGCATGCGTTCCCCCACCCAGGGCAGCGCTTCGTGGCCCATAGGGAGCTCCACCGAAGGCCCCAATGGTTGCTCTCGCATGCGCTTCCCCCACCCTGGGCAACGCTTCGTGGCCCCATAGGGAACTCCACCGAAGGCCCCAGTGGTTGCTCTCGCATGCGTTTCCCCCGTCCTGGGCAGCGTTTCGTGGCCCCACAGGGAATTCCACCGAAGGCCCCGGTGGTTGCTCTCGCATGCGTTTCCCCCACCCAGGGCAGCGCTTCGTGGCCCCACAGGGAGCTCCACCGAAGGCCCCAATGGCTGCTCTCGCATGCGTTTCCCCAACCCAAGGCAGCGTTTCGTGGCCCCATAAGGAGCTCCACCGAAGGCCCCCGTGGCGCAGTTCGCATGCGGTTCCCCCACCCAGGGCAGCGCTTCGTGGCCCCATAGGGACCCCCACCGAAGGCCCCAGTGGCTGCTCTCGCATACGGCTCCCTCGCCCAGGGCAGCGTTTCGTGGCCCCATAAGGAGCTCCACCGAAGGCCCCAGTGGCTGCTCTCGCATGCGGTTCCCCCACCCGAGGCAGCGCTTCGTGGCCCCATAGGGAGCCCCACCGAAAGCGGCACCCACAACGCGTTGCGAACAGTTGCTTATGGTTGGGTCCTTCGCCAGGATAATTCATCTAGGGCTCCCAACTTCGCGCTTCGCGCTGCGCGAAGGGCGAAGCGCGAATAACTTCGCGCTCTCGCGCCGCCCTCCCAAAGGGAGAATAGGAGGACGAGGAGGAGGGGGAGAAGGAACGAGGACCGCGAAGCGCGAAGCGCGAGTAACTTCGCGCCCTCGGGGGAGCCCTTGTTCATAGAGGAAAAAGCATGTCTGGTAACGGTCGCTGCCCCGGGGCGTGGGGGAGGCAGGTAACGGCAACGCTTGCGCGGGGTCGGGCACGTCGGGGAGGGCGCGAGCGCGCGAGCACCAGCATGTGTGGGGGAGCCCCCCCCCACACCGTGCGATCGTTATCGTTACCATGGTGTAGCCTGGGTACGGCAGGTTCGTGTCGTGTCGACCCGGGCGTTGGTTCCTGACAGCGCGGGGATCGTTCAACCTTGAACGATCGGCCGCTGCCGCAACGTCCAATCGTTCAACATCGACCGATTCTGGGCCGCCGCCGGCGTGCAACCTTGAACGCCCGCGCTGGGGTCGCCGCTGGTCGACACGACGCAAACCTGCCGTAAAGACCACTTCGCCCCAGAGGAGAAACAAAAAACGCTGTCCAAGGGTGGGTCTCCCCCCGATGGGCTCTCGCTGGATGTGGCCTCTGCTTCTCTTTTGCCTCGTGGTAGTGGCCCCTGGCGCAGCAACACCAGCCCTCGGACCCGCGCCCTGCGGCACGGGGCCCGCTCACCTGTAGATGCCGTAGAAGCACTCCTGCGCCGGGTCCGGGTCCGACAGTTCCGTGGCGTCCGTGACGCCGGCGTCTCTGTATGCCTCTGGCGGCTTCTCGCCTTTCGAGGTCACCGCGCAGGTGACGTTCAACGTCCAGGGCTGGCTCGGCCAGCAGTCCTTGCAGTGAGACACGACACACCAGCGCCCCTGTCCTCCAGGCACCTCGCTGGGATAGCACCTGCCGTCCACGAAAGGCAGGTAGTCGTCGCCATCAGAGTCTCCCATCTCGAATCCCCGTTCGCGAAAAGGCACCCGATTACCAATGAGCGTCCACATGACAACTTGCTCCGTGTTCTCAGACCTGTCCCCAATGAGCGCGAGCATTGCAGACAGAGGCTCTGCGTCTTGCATCACGGCCTGCATGGCAGGGTAAACTGCTCCAATCGACTTCTCGAGGTACATTCGTGGAAGCGCCATGACCTTGTCGTTGACGCCCCCCCACCACTGACAGTGCTTGATGGTTACCTCTGTGATTGACATGAGCTTTTCTGGAATCACTGGCCGCAGAGCGATCGTGTTCTCGCGCACCTTCACCACGACATCGTACTGACGCCCTGCAGATTTCTCGCTCTTTTGAATAAGCTCAGCGCAGTCTAGCTGGTGCCTCGTCTGGCTAAGGACATTGGCTATGTGTTTCCTGCGGGCGGCACGGGCTGCTTCGTCGGCGTCGCCATGTTTGAACAAGTACAGCTTCGGCCATCTCTCTAGGGTGACGTTTTCAGTCAAGTGCGGCCCGAACACGCCATCCCTGAAGTATGGCGCAAACGCCTTCCTCACCTCCCCCTCGTCCAGCTCCGAACTGCCGCAGAAGCTGGCGCCCGAATTGTTCGCTGTCCCGGGGTTGTTGAAGACACCGTCGCCGCCACTCTCCAGAGACAAAAACACATCTACGTTGGTGCTCCTGGCTAGCGGCTTGAGGATGTTCTGCACCTTGCTCTCGATCTCCAGCCGCGACAGCTGGCCCAGGATGCAGACTGCTGCGCCAAGGCCGGGAGCGCTCGCGGCATCGGCAGCAGGGTCGACGGAGGTGGAGATTGTGTTTTTACGTTCCGCGGTAACGGCCGTCCACCCCCCCCCCCTTCCCCCAGGTGGCGCCACGTTCCGCTGAGGCGGCGTCCGGGAACGCCAGGGATGACCGGGGACGGGCAGGAGCAGCATGTCGGTGGCGATCTGCACCACCGTGCTTGCGTACACCACAGTGCTCGCGTGCACCACAACGCGCGTGCACACGACAGCGCTGGTGTACACCGCAACAACCGTGTGCAACGCAGCGCTTGAGTACACCACAGTGCTTGCGCGCACTACAGCGCCTGCGCACACCACAGCGAAGGTGAACACCGCAGCAGCCGTCTGCAACACAGCGCCAATGTACACCACAGTGCCTGCGTGCACCACAGCGCCTGGTGTACACCACGGCACCTGTCCGTGTGCATCACAACACCTTTGTTGCACATAGAGCTTAAACAGAGACAGTATATCAGAATGGAGCGACTGTGGAGTCCACAGGGAACACATATTTATGCAGGACTATGAAAAGGAATCCTTGCGGAAATAGGAGCGCCTCTGGAATCTACGAGTCTTCCCGAAGAGGAGGAGGAGGAGGACGAGGAGGAGGAGGAGAAGGAGGAGGAGGAGGAGGAGGGAGAGGAGGAGGAGGAGGAGGAGGAGGAGGAGGAGGAGGAGGAGGAGGAGAGGAGGAGGAGGAGGAGGGAGGAGGAGGAGGAGGAGGAGGAGAGAGGAGGAAAAGGAGGAGGAGGAGGAGGGAGGAGAGGAAAAGGAGGAGGAGGAGGAGGAGGAGGAGGAGTTGGAGGAGGAGTTGGAGGAGGAGGAGTTGGAGGAGGAGTTGGAGGAGGAGGAGGAGGAGGAGGGAGAGGAGGAGGAACATGCTTTGCACACAGGCGCACTTCTGCTTTGGTGCACGCAGGCGCTGTGGTGTGCACAGGCGCTGTGTTGCACGCACGCACTGTGGTGCACACTGGCGCTGTGTTGCACGCGGCTGCTGTGGTGTACATAGGCGCTGTGGTGTACGTAAGCGCTGATGTGCACGCAGGCACTGTGGTTCACACAGGCGCTGTGGTGAAGATCGCCACCTACATGCTGCTCTTTCCCCCGTCCTCGGTCATTCCAAAGCATTCCCAGACGCCGCCGGCGCGAAACGTGACGTCACAAGCCCCGTTCCCCCCCCCAAGTGACGGCCGTCATCGCCCCGGAATGTAAAGAACAGGCTTCTGACAGACGCTGTGCGGGAACCACTCCCTGTAAATGGGGAGGCAAAAAGATGCCGATACCGCTCCTTCCTGGACCTTTCCTATCCAGGGCGCGCTCTGGCCAGGACCACGAATCGAATGTGGCCGTGGCGACGAGGGCCTCCCAGAAGGCCCTACGAGAGACGATAGCGGAGGGAAGAGGTGGCGGCGTGCGAACCCTACCCCCCACCACCCATCGATTCTCCTGAGTCGATGGGAAGCGAGGAGGAGGAGGAGGGGGAGGAGGAGGAGGAGGAGGAGGAGGACGAGGAGGAGAAGGAGGAGGAGGAGGAGGAGGAGGGTTATTTAGGCTCGTATTTCGCCGTCGAACCCTACCCCCCGCCACCCATCGAGTTGCCCGAGCCGTGGAGCGGCGAGGCTAGGGCCCGGACTCCGCCGCCGAGGGACGGCACCGCGGACCTTCCCAGGAGTGCTCTCTGGCCAGGATCGCGGTGCGAATCCTCCTCCTCCTCCTCTCCCTCCTCTCCCGCCTCCTCCTCCTCCTCCTCCTCCTCCTCCTCCTCCTCCTCCTCCTCCTCCTCCTCCTCCTCCTCCTCCTGCCGCAGCGACGAGGGCCTCACGGGGAGGCCCCCGGAGAGGCGGCAGCGGAGCAGAGGCGGCGGGGCCCATGGGCCTCGACCGGCGCAGCTCTGGCCGTGGCGACGCGGGCCTCCCGAGAGGCCCCGGGAGAGAGCGGCAGCGCAGGGGCAAGGAACTGAAGGGGCCCCAAGACACACAAATAAATACACACAAATAAAATTATTTCCAATATTTTCCCATATTTTCAGGGTTTCTGTCTTCCCCCCCACTTCCCATATTTTCTGGGAATCGACGAATAATTGTGTCTGTGTGTTTTTTCCTCTCCTGACAGGGGCAAGGAACGGCGACACCAACACCAACAGGGCGAGGAGCTGCGAGGAGGAAGCGAGGTCTCCCTGGCGGTGTGGGTGTGGTCCCCCCCCTCTCGCTCGAGACGCCCCCGAGAGCCTCCGGCTCGGGGAGGCCTCGTGGACCTCCTGAGCTGCAGGAGGTGCCCCCCCTGGTGGTGCCGATGCCTGTCGCTTCGCCCCCTCCTCCGATGGCGGAGGAGAGGCGGCGGCATCGGCAGCTCTGCCTCCCCTCGGGGCGAACGCGCTCGCCGCGCAGAGGCCAGCGCCGAAGGCGCCCGCCACGCCCACGGCGGCGGCGGCGGCGAGCGCGGCGGCGCCCCGGCCGCCGAGCGAGGAGAGGCCCCGGCCCGCCGGGGCGGCCAGCGCCGGGGCGCCAGCGGCCGCCTCCGTGTCGCTGTCGTGCGGGGAGGCGGCCACGAGCAGCCCCTGCGTGGCCATCTCGCGGGGCGATTCACCGCCCCCCCCCCTGCCTTTTAGTGCGGGCAAGACTTCTATCCATATCCAGAGCGTCTTGGACTGTGTGGGAATGGGGTACCGCGAGGCCGAGTCGCACTGGATATGGACAAAAATCGAGCCTTTGGGGGGCCAGATTCCATATCCAGTGCGCCTCCAGTTTCTGGGGAAGGGAGCCCAAAACTCCAAGACTCACAGGATGTGGATATAACTATTGCCCTGCCTTTAGGTTGCCTCTTCGGGGGCCCCTGTCTGTCCCGTCGCGTCGCGATCCGCGTCGGACCCGCGTCGGATCCGTGTCGAATGCGCGTCGCAGTCGCGTCGGACCCGCGTCGGAGTTCGAGAAAAGGCTGCCGTGCTACAGGGCAAGAAAGGCCCCCCGAAGATGCGAAGGGACCTGCTGATTACCCAGATCTCCGACATCCTTCGCGGGCGGGAGCTTAGTGGGCCCCGGAAACGGCAAGGCCGTTTTATCACCGTTTCCGAACAAGTGTCCCTTGAAAGTGGAAACGGCAAAAAAACGGCGACCGGAAACGGCAACAAAAACGGCTCCAGGATTGGAACCGGAGCGGGAACCCGTAAAAGAACGGCGACGGAACCGGCAAAAAAACGGCGTCGGAACTGGCAAAACAACGGCAAAACGGAACCGGTAAAAAAACGGCCCTGTCGTTTCCAGGGCCCACTAAGGTCTGGACCATCTTGGACCAGGTCCGGACATTCTTCGCGGGCGGGAAGCATGTCCACGTGCACGGCCTGGCGGGTCGTGCAACTAACTGGGCCGCCAGCCCGCGGATGTTTCACGGAAGCCCCGCGCGGACGCGGGGTGTCCGTGCGGCCGCGCATACGGCCTCGCGCCCTCCAGCCCGCGAGGCTGCCGCCGCAGACTATACGTGCGCCGCCAGCCTGCAAGCTGGGGGCGCCGGACCTTTGTGAAGGGGCCCTGGAGCACACAAATAAATGCACACACAAATAAAAGGATGTCTCATATTTCCCAATCTTTCTGGGTGTCTGTCTTCCTCCCCATTATACTCATACATGGATATTTACGGGGGAATCGACGATTCATTGTGTCTGTGTGTGTTCTTCTCCTCCTGACTTTGACGCAGACTGCGATGGCTCGTTCCCGCCCGTCCGCCACGACACGCCCCAGGAGGCCCCGCCCCGTGGCTCCTCGGGAGCCGCTCGCCCAGAGCGCCGGGACTACGGCGGGAGCAGGCCCGGCGAGGAAACGGCGAGATACGCGAGGCCGAGCAGCGGCAGAGCAGCACCCCCGCAGACCGTGGGCCTCTGCGGCGAGCGCGGGCACTCCTCGCGCCCGAGGGCGGGGGGCGCGAGGAGTGCGCGGGCCGCCCTCTCGAGACGAAGCCAGGACGAAGAGCTTCGGGCGAGGAGAGATCGCGCACCTCTGAGATCCAGCGGCTCTGGAAGCTGCCTCGGGCGCCGCGGCGCTCTCGGAGCGTGGCGTTCCAGAAGGCTCCGGAACGGAGTCGCCCTCGTCATGGCCCCGTCCGACGCCTCCCCCTGTATCCGTCGGCGCCGAGGCGGCGGGAGAGCCGCGCGGCGGGGGACGCTCGTGACAAGATCGTGACGGGAGGTCTCTTGCTGTGTTCGGCCTCCGAGGGCCCTTCACAGCCCTCGGGGCCGTCAAGAACCGACTCTCGGGATGAAAAACCGGCCCCGGGGGAAGGGGTCGACAGAATGGAAAGGCCATGGCGTCGAGGGTCTGGGCAAGAGGCCCCAAAAGGGCCCCGTTGGGGCCCTGTGCTTCACCGCCCCGTGTGGGTCACCCCCCCCCTTGCCAGCCGCCCGAAAGTCACACACACACAGGAGTCTCCGGAGGCCCAGGCGCACTTTTGGACGTCGGCGCCAGGGCGCCCTCGTCAGCGCGTCGGCGGCGCAGCGGGAAGGCACAGCTCTGGTGCGTGCGGGGAAAGAGGGGGCCCAGAGCCGATCCAAGAAGTCCACGCGGGCAGCCGAGAGGTCATGATCGTGCCGCTGCTCGTGCCTAGAGGAGGAGGAGGAGGAGGAGGAGGAGGAGGAGGAGGAGGAGGAGGAGGAGGAGGAGGAGGAGGAGGAGGAGGTGCTGCCAGGCGCTGGCTGCTCCAAGGTGTCGGAGGTACGGGTCCCCTCTGCGATCCGACCGCCTAGCCTCTGCGGCTGGCCGCCCAGCGGCTAGGGCCCCGTGGGGCCAGGCGCACCGCGAGAGGCGGGCGGTGCAAGCCCATCGTGCCTTGAGCCGATGCCGGCACGCACGAAGTGGAGGCTATCCCTACATTTGGGCGTGGCTTAATGGGGGGGTCACAAATGGGGGGGTCAGAAAAGGTCCCCTTTCGTGCCCCTTTCGGGCCCCTCCAGAGCCCGAGGGGGCTCGTTTAGGTACCGTTTGGGTACCTTTTCGGACCACCCTCGCCGCCCCCCATTTATGACCCCCCCATTACGCAGCGCCCAAAACATTCGGGGAGACGTAAGACCCGGGTACGGGGGACTCGGGTTGGCCCGACGAGGTCGTCAACAAAAATGACGAGGCCGAGCCTGCATTTTGACGAGGCCTCCCGCTGCAGACGTCCCACGAAACTCCTCCTCGTCAAAATCCGAGGCGCGGTCGTCAAAAAACGATGGCGAACCCGAGTCCTGGCAAACCCGGGCCTTACGCTCCCCCGATACATGCCCTCACCACACCCGGGGATGCCACCAAGCAAGAAAGGCTGAACGACTTCTGCAGTCCCTCGACTCGCGCTGGAGCTTCCACCGCTGGCCCCATACATGAATCAACGTATCTGGATGTGCGCCGATTTATCTGCATGTGCATGGAACTATGCAGAGTTGGCCTGGTCTAACATGTCTAATCCCCACAAATCGATTTCAGAAGACCCGTCGTGAGGTACCCCCCCACGCATATTAAGAAACCCAGAGTCGACCCCATCTTTCTGCGGCAACTTCTTGCCTGAAGCCCATTCTTTCTGCGGATTGGCCTGCAGTGGCTCCGGAGCTCGAGGCCGGGCAAAAGCGCTCGGTGTGACAGAAATTGCAGTGCCTGTCTCAGGGCAGCCGCTGAACACCCCCCCAATTAGGCACGCAACGCCCGAAGGCCTCCGTCACTCGCAATGCTTCTGCAAGGCCTACCCAGAGCCTGTGTACAGACAACCACATGCGAGCACCATAACGAATGTGAGCACCAAAATGCGCGTGACCACCGTGCCCGCGCTGGTCGTACAACCGCCAGGCAAAATTTGATACGTAACCATGGTCTGTGCAGAGGCGTTCGACGGTGCGCCCACTGGCGTCTGGCCGCCGAGCATAATCTGACGATGCTGCCCTAAAGGGTTGAGCGGTGCCCGCCTATCAAACATCGGCACCACAATCTTCGATCCGACGCAACAAGATCACAAACAGAGACCTTTACCCCAACATTCTGCGTCAATTTTCGAGACGGATCGATATTTGTGGGCCCTGGGGTCCGAATCCAGGCGACAGCGCCCGTCATGAAAGATTGCGACGCCCACATTTGAGTCGTCGTCGTCGCCGTCGTCGCCGCCGTCGTCGTCGGCGTCGTCGTCGTCCCCGTCGTCGTCGTCGTCGCCGTCGCCGCCGTCGCCGTCGTCGTCGTGGTTGCTGTCGGCGGCGTCGTCGCCGCTGCCGTCGACTTCGTCATTGTCTTCGCCGCCGCCGCAAGGAGGAGGAGGAGGAGGAGGAGGAGGAGGAGGAGGAGGAGGAGGATGGGGGGGGAGGAGGAGGAGGAGGAGGAGGAGGAGGAGGAGGAGGAGAGAGGAGAGGAGGAGGAGGAGGAGCCCGCTCGGCCAGGAGTCCGCCTGCAAAGAGCCCTCGGCCGCGGCGGCGCGCCACTGCGCCAGCAAGTCGGCCTGTGGGAGCACGCACACCGGCCTCGGCCACGTGGCCACGGCCGCACCCTCGTCCTCCTCCTCCACCACCTCCAACTTATCCTCCTCCTCCTCCTCCTCCTCCTCCTCCGCCTCCTCCTCCTGCTCCTCTTCCTCCTCCTCCTCCTCCTCCTCCTCCTCCTCCTCCTCAGCATCGTCGTCATCATCATCATCATCATCATCATCATCATCATCATCATCACCATCATCATCATCATCATCATCACCATCGTCACCATCATCACCATCATCCTCATCCTCATCCTCATCCTCATCCTCATCATCCTCGTCGTCATCATCAGAACCATCATTATCATCATCATCATCATCATCATCAACATCATCATCATCCTCATCCTCATCCTCATCCTCATCCTCATCATCAACAGCATCAGCATCATCACCATCATTATCACCATGATCACCATCATGATCAATATCATTGTCATGATCATGAGCATCATCATCATCATCATCATCATCATCATCATCATCATTATCATCAGCATCACCATCCTCATCAGCATCACAATCATCAGCATCATCACCACCATCATCGACACCATCACCATCATCATCATCATCATCATCATCATCATCATCAGCAGCAGCATCGCCGTCATCATCAGCAGCATCATCATCACCACCATCACCAGCACCATCATCATCAGCAGCATCAACATTACCAGCATTCTTATCACCATCAACGCAATCATCATTGTCATCATTATTATCAGCACGACCGACGCCGTCACAACCATCCATCACCATCATTATCCTCATCATGACCATAATCATCATGATCATCAGCCTCATTCCCGCTACCACCATCATCACCATCATCACCGTCATCATCACCATCAGCGTCAGTAGCAGCAGCACAACCACCACGCCCATAATCATCGTCATCATCCTCATCCTCGTCCTCCTCATCATCATCATCATCATCATCCTCATCCTCATCATCAACAGCATCAGCATCATCACCATCATTATCACCATGATCACCATCACGATCAATATCATTGTCATGATCATGATCATGATCATGATCATCATCACCATCATCATCATCATCACCATCCTCATCAGCATCACAATCATCAGCATCATCACCACCATCATCGACACCATCACCATCATCATCATCAGCAGCAGCATCGCCGTCATCATCAGCAGCATCATCACCACCAGCACCGTCATCATCAGCAGCATCAACATTACCAGCATTCTTATCACCATCAACGTAATCAACATTGTCATCATTATTATCAGCACGACCGACGCCGTCACAACCATCCATCACCATCATCATCCTCATCATGACCATAATCATCATGATCATCAGCATCATTCCCGCTACCACCATCATCACCAGCATCACCGTCATCATCACCATAAGCGTCAGTAGCAGCAGCACAACCACCACGCCCATCATCATCGTCATCATCCTCATCCTCATCCTCCTCCTCATCATCATCATCATCATCAGCATCATCATCATCATCATCATCATCATCATCATCATCATCGCCATCATCATCAGTATCGTCATCATCACAAGCACCCCTACCACCATCATCATAAGCAGCATATCTGCAGCATCATCAGCATCACCATCATTATAACCATCATCATCATCCGCATCTTCATCACCATCAGCATCGTCATCATCATCACCATGTTCATCATCATCATCATCATCATCATCATCATCATCATCATCATCACCATCAACATGTTAACTCTCCCCTCATCACTCTCCCCATCCTCCTCCTCCTACCTCTCCTTCTCAACCTGCTCCTCCGCCTCTTCCTTCTCCTCCTCATCCCATTCCTCTGCCCAACTCCCCGAGTTGCCTCCTCCTCCTCCTTCTCCTCCTCCTGACCCTCGAGCGGGCTCAACTGACGGCATGATCTTGTCTGCCGCCTGGTCTGGAGAGGGGAGCGGGGAGAGAGCAAGACGGCAAGAACAAGAACGGGCAAGGGACGAGAGATCAGCCCCGATTGTGCAGCATGCAATCTGCACCCTCATCGCGTTGAGGTAGGGGTCATGCGGGACAGGGGCCACGGATCCCCATGGAGGATCTCCTCAAAGAGACTGAAGGCAAGGAGGTGACAGAGGGCCAGATGATACATTCTAATCTTGCTAGTGAACCATTCACCGCTGCTGTCGGTGCCTTGCCATATTTCGTGCTGATGGGTGGAATCACACAACGCTGACTTACGGCTGGAACCAACCAGCCGCGCCAATGAAAAACAGCGCACCGTCAACAAGGAATTCATCTTGTTGCAGCTAGCTCCAAACATATATGGGTGAAAGTCGAAAAATAGCATGAGGCTTACCCATAAGCAGCTGTAGCTACTGAAGGATCCTTGCGGCTCCTCCTGCCCCTCCTCCTCCTCCTCCTCCTCCTCCTTCTCCTCCTCCTCCTCCTCTTCCCTCGGTGAGGAGTAGGAGAAGGATGAGGAGGAGGAGGAGGAGGAGGAGAAGGAGGGCGAAGGAGGAGGTAGGTGGATGGCCGAGGGGGTGCGGCAAGGTTTGGGAGGTGTTCGGAGGCTTTAGCGCCTCTCCCGTTGGGGGCTCTGTGGCTCTGTGTGGTTCCGTGCCATGGCGTGCTGGATCCACGCGTGTCTTTCTCCTCCTCCTCCTCCTTCTCCTCCTGATCCTCCTCCTGATCCTCCTCCTCCTCCTCCTCCTCCTGATCCTCCTCCTCCTCCTCCTCCTCCTCCTCCTCCTCACCCTTCCCTCCTCTCAATCTTCTCCACCACTTCAGCCTCATATTTCCTTCCAAATCATTCACAGCTTCAGCCCCAATGCGCCGCCGTATCGACGTCCACACCCTCCTCCTGCTGCCTCCTCCTCCGCCTGCCGCTTCCACCGCCGCCGCCGCCGCCTCCGCCGCCTCCTCCTCCTCCTCCTCCTCCTCCTGCTCCTCCTCCTATACATACAGGGCGCATAGAGGCGAACCAACCTCTGATCGGAACCCTCTCCCACCTGTTGTGGGGTCAATATATGAAAATGACGCGCGCCAAGGGGGCACCCGAGAGCCCGAGGGGGGGCAAAGTGCTCCACCGATGGGGCGACACGGACATGAAAATGTGAACCCCTGTGATCCTGCGAACTGGGGCCACTCGCTCGCGACGGGAAACCCTCTCCTCGCAGGGACAGGGCCATCGGGGCCATGCGGGGGCAACCCCAGCAATGGACCGATTGCCCGCTGTCGCCCAGCAGGAGGGGCTCCGCGGACGGGTGGACGAACACAGCGCCGCACTCGAGCCCCACCTCCGCGGGCGGGCGCCTGGGCCACAGCGCCGCACGCGAGCCCATCTCACTCACAGCGGGTGCCCCAGCACAGCGCCGCGCACGAGCCGTAGCTGCGCGGACGGGCGCCCGAGCCACAGCGCCCATCGCGTCACGAACACCCTGGCGAATCCATGCGCCCAAACGGCGAGTTCTCACCAGGGCCAGAATAAAAAACGTGAACACATGGCCTCACTTGGAGATAGTGCTGCCAACTGCGCCCGCCTCCCTGAGCAGGGCACCGATTCCGGCCTCCACGGCCGCACCTGGAACTCGCCTCTTCCTGGCCAGCGGTCTCTCGCGCTTGGCTTTGAAAGGCTGCTTCCAGGGCCCGTCGATCTCGAATGGGTGGCACGTCGATCTGTGGAGCGACTCCAGGGAATCCAGCCTCTCCCTGGCCAGTATCCGCTCCAGCTTGGCTTTGAAGGGCTGCTTCAACCACCGATGCGAAACGAAGTGGCGCATCGTCCTGAAATGCTAATCTTAAACAGGGGCGGACTCCGCTGCATCCCTCCTGAGCTTGCAGCCCCCTCCCGCCACAAACCGAGGCGTCCCTGTACGGCACGGCACGGCTGCAGGCAGCCCCGCGAGCGGCGAGAAGACTGAGTGCGCCGCATGTGCACCTCATGCCGAGCTCCTTGACTACAGCGGCCTGCCCTGCATCGGGCTGCACGCAGGCGTCCCTGAACACAGGAGCGGGGTCCAGCGGCTGCCACGCGCCAGGTATGAGAACCTCCGCGCCCACGCAAGGTGCCTTGGATCGGCCCCGCTGCATGGCGTTGAGTTCGCGCTGGGAGGCAACCGCTATCGTCGCCGCTGGCACGTCGAAAAACTGGGCAGCTGCATTGCGTCGCATGCGCACTACGATGGGCACCTCGATGCCCTCCATCCGGGCCTGCAGCGCCGGTGCGATCAGCATCAGCCTCGCGTGCAACCTCGCGTGCAGCTCGTCTGTGACATCCACCCCGAGTGCCCGAGACTGCTCCTCTAGCTTCACCAGCCGAGCCTGGAGGCGGTTGATGGCTCCATCGGCGCTCGCACGAGCCCAACGCGCGGCGGCCGCCCTCTCAGTTCTGCTTCTCCTCGGGCCACCAGTGTGGCGACCCGTCCCGTTGTCCACCGCCACGCCAGAGGCCTCCCCGCTGCAAGCCATGGTGCCTTGCTAGCTTGAGCAATAGGGCCGTCATCCGCTGTTGGATGGCATCAAAGTGGCTACGGACTCCTCCTCCTCCTCCTCCTCCTCCTTGTCCTCCTCCCCCTCCTCTTCCTCCTCCTCAAAATCATAATACGAATGAGAGTCCGAATAATGACACTAAGAATGACAGCGCTGATATTAATACTAAGAATGCCAAGTATACGGTGAATGGCAAGAGTGACACACACATAATACTATTAATACGAATACTGACCATACTAGCAGTCAAATTCATACGAATAATAATACGAATCGTAACACTAAAAACATATGGCCTACTACGACTAATAACAGTAACACATAATCATAATAATACGTATCAATAATAATAACATGAGTAATAATACTAATACTAATAATACTAATACTCATAATACTTATCCCAGTGCGACCCTACCTAGGAGTTGGAGGATCTAGGAAAGCAACATCTAACATCTATATGAAGCGAAGCTAAGCTAAGATGAAACTAAGCTAAGATGAACTAAGATAAGCTAAGATGAGATAAGCAACGCAAAGTTAAGGGAACGTCGCTGGGGGAACCGCGGGGCGGATGCCGGGGGAGCCGCCCGGGGCGGGCCCCACTGTCTGGCCCTTTAAGCTTACCGAGTAAGAACCATTCTGGGCAGAGCCTAGGTAGGGAAAAACGGAGGTAACATGAAGCTAAGCTAAGGTAAGGTGAAATAAGCTAAGCTAAGATGAGATAAGCAACGCGAAGCTAAGGGAACGTCACTGGGGGAACCGCGGGGCGGATGCTGGGGGAGCCGCCCGGGGCGGGCCCCACTGCCCGGCCCTTAAAGCTTACCGAGTAAGAACCCTTCTAGGCAGAGCCTAGGTAGGGAATAACAAGAGTAATGATAACACTAAGAATGGTAATGTTAATAATAGAAAATAGCAAAAATACTACTAATACTAACAACAATACTACGACTACGACTACGACGACTACTACTACTACTAATAATAATGATACTAGTAATATTAAAAATGATGATGATAATAATAATAATGATAATAATAATACTAATCATACTAATAATAATAATAATAATAGTAATAATAATAATAGTAATAATAATGATAATGCTGATAATAATAAGAGACCCGCTTAGCACGGCCCTTCAACAAACGCACCTGAAGAAACGGACAGGGGCAGGACTGATTCGGGAACGCCCCTAAACTGCTCAGACAACACTAATTATGGGGGTCGGGGTGTTTTCTCCCATATCCTGATCCCTCAAGCGCAAGCTTTAATTACGCAAACACCTGCCCCCGCCCGGTGCAAGCGAAAACTCCCCGTATGCCGATGCACCCGTCTTCCTGGAGGCCGAATCCGCTGCCGTCACCGCCAACGCCGCCGCCGCCGTCGCCGCGCCGCACCCGTCGCCCGCAGTGGCCGCCGCCGCGGCCGCGGCCCCGCCGCGCGCCTCCAGCTCGCCGAGCACGTGCGCCGACACGCTGGCGGCGTCTCGCCCGCCGCCCTCCGGCCGGCCCACGCCCACCCGCAGGCGGCGCACGGCGTCCGTGCCGAGGCCGTCCCGGGGGGGGGGGGGAGCTCGTGACTACCTACCAGACCACCCCAACCCAACCCGAAGGCCCGAACTGCGGGTGGGGGGGGGGTATGGGTTCCATACGTGGTTTTTCGACATTCCCCGCCCCCCCCCTCCACTGGAAATGGAGGGCAAATTGAGACCTTCGGGTTGGGTTGGGACGGCTTGGTAAGTGGTGAGCTCGGCGGGCCCAGGGCCCTCGAGCCCCGCGACCCGCCCCTTCTTCTTCGGGCCCGCCGTGCCTCGGCAGACTCTCCGACTTCCGGCGGTGCCGGGAACTGTCCAACCAAAGACGCACGCCAAACGAGGCCCACGCCCGCCCACGGGCGGCGCACGGCGTCAGTGCCGAGGCCGCCGTCCCCGGGGGGGGGGGGCGGCCTCGACAGGCTCGGGGCCCTCGATCGCGTCGACCCAACCGACACGGCTTGTCCTTTGCAGAGTCTGGAGGTCAAGGCCGCTTCCCCGGGTGTGGTATCCTGTATATAGCGCTTTGTCAGCAGGGTCCCGGGTGCCCGCCCGGGGCCGAAACATCCAGGAAAAATCTCCCCCGGTGGAAGCGAGCAGATCGTCGGAGATCGCGGGGGAGCCAGCAGATGCCAATACAGTCGGGGCGTTGACCTGAGGAATCCTAAATAAGGAACGAGACCACTTCTGTCCATTAGTCCAACTTCGATTTCCTATCGAGAACCTACGGAAAACTTGAGGCAAACTGTAAAACAATCAACCCCCGGCTGCCCCGGCGAATCCGGCCGCGGCGACGAGGGACGCGCCGCGGTATCGGCACACCTTCGCTCGGCTGAGGCGCGGGGCACCCGGGCCTCTCGAGGGCGGCCGCCGGAAAGGGGCCCTCGAGCCTTCGCTCAACCGACCGTGCAGACGTGCTGCAGCGGATTCTTGGTGCGGATTTCTGTCAATGCAAGACCCCGCAACCGCGAGCGAAAAACGCAGCGAATCTCACGTGGATGTGTTGGTCTTCGTTCTTTACCAACCAAAGCGCACGAACATCACCTCCAAATCCGGAACGACATTCTCCAGGACACTCCGGGCCCATCCTCTTGTTTTTTCCAAAAGCGAAATCCGCACTGCGAGTGTTGGCGCCGCGGCGAGCCTCTCTCGGCGGGGCCCAGAAGGCGGAGGGCGGCCGTCCACGGGGCCCCGGCAGGCCCCGGGGCCCCCTTCGGCAGCCTCCTCGCCCCGAGAGCTCCGCTCTCCCGCGAGGCTGCCCAAAAGCTGCTCGCGGCCCGCCGTCGTGCCGATCTCGGGTTTCGGGCCTCGCTCTTCACCGGTCCCCGTCCCCGCTGGCGTGGCCTTGGCCCCCCCTGGTCGATTGCGCCGACCTCGGGTTTCGAGCATCGTTCCACCGACCCCCCTCCCCGCGGGCATCCCTGAGATCCGACGGCGCGAAAGAATTGAAACACGGCAGCACATCGCGACCCGAGCCCCAGGCCCCACCTGTCCGTGCCGCTCTCGAACTGGATCGATCTGTGAGTGCCCAGGGCCTGAAACCCGACGAAGACGCCTGGCTCGAAAATATCGAGCCGCCAAGAAGAGGAGGAGGGGGAGGAAGCGGAGGAGGAGGAGGAGGCGCGCTCATCCCAACCCCGCGTGTCCTCCCTGCAGAACGCGACGAAGCCCAGCATGCCTCTGGGCCAGCACCTTAGCTCGGGCCTCGAGGAGATTCTGAAGGTTCAGCTTCCTAGGAGCATTGCGGATTTTGTTAAAATAATGAAAACAGATATCGTGGTAAATCGCACAACTGATCAGAGAATCTAGATCTCCTGGGAGCAGGTGCGGGCAAGCCCTCTCGGGGCCACCAAGATTCTGAAACTCTGGATCAATTCTCGAAAAAAACTCTAACAAGGCAGGCTCGGCTACTGGACAACAGAGGTAATGTACTAGGTCGTCCCCTCCAACGTTGGCGCATCCAAACAAACACCGGCCAGGGCCCTGATGGCACCGACGCGTGGTCGACCACGCGTTACACAGCGTTTTTTTTTTTATAGAAAAAACACTACAAAGTTCGGAACATGCTGACCTATTCTACCGAGCTGAATATGCAATCGAGTTCCGGTGTCTAGGCCCACGGCTTGACGCCCCAGAAAATACGAGGCTCGTCGGGCGAGAGCAGAACAACATCGAACACCATGGAGTCGTTTCTGCAACACTCGGAGAACGGCGGCCTGGAAACCTTTCTTCTCAGGGTCCTCGGGGATATCTGGAATGCCGCCCAGGAAACGCATCGCCTTGTCCAACTGATAAAGACAAGATTCCTGAAAGAGCGGGTTAAAGAAATGGGTCACGAGGTACTCGTTGGACTCTAGAAGATCACTATACCATCTGATCATCCTGGGCAATACCTGACTTCTCATTGCTGTTCGGTACCTCGCGGCCAAACACAACTGACGGAGCTGCGGCGCCTTTACCTTGATGCCGCTCTCGAAATCGAAGAGCACAGCCCGCGGCACTGCGTGCCTCGGGCCATTCACCAGCAACTGAAGGCACTCGTCCTCCAGACGGAACATAGCAGGCGGAGACTCGAAGAACTGACCCACGAACTGGGTAACTGGCAACGCCAAGGTCTTATAGCACAGAATGTTTTCGACGACACCCATGCCGAGACCCCGACGCCCCTCACCCTGCTCACGTACTTAATGATCGGGTCCTGCCAGCTTAGTTCGCCCCCGCCTCGCCCTAAGTTAATCCCCAGCTACTTACCGTTGACCCTGATCTGAATCCTTCCCAAATCAATTCCCATTTCGTCGAACCGATCTCGAATGTACTGGACCGACTACGATGCCATAAACACGATTACTGTTTTCTTGCTGTTCAGATAGAGGCCCGTCGCCAAGCCGCACTGGTCCATGATGACCAACACAATGGGGGCACTCTCAAAAAGGTCGCGCGAGCCGTGCATTATGTCGTCGGCGAAGCAGCACAGACAGCAACTCGGTTCTGGAAGGGCACAGGAGAGCGCACGCACAACTGGATCAAGAGCTAGAGCGAATATAGATCCCGAGGCTGGACATCCCTGTTATATCCCAGACGAGATCACGGATCCTGGAAAACGTCATCCAGAAAGGATCAAAGTCACCGCTATCCCACGGTATAGAAACTTCAACGCACTGATTATGTTAACAGGTACACCCATAATCTCTAGGGCCCACCATATCCACCCATGGTTGAGGGAAGGGAAAGCGGCGCGAACGTCGAGCAGGATGCTACCTGCGTCCCTCTCGCCACAGACACAGAACCACACAGCCAGCTTCGAGTTGGCCTCCATCACATTCTCGTTCAAATATCGTCGAAGCACAAACCCACGCTGAGGCTCGGCACATGATATCGATGCTTGTTTCGCCAGCCCCCAATTCAACCACGCACTTAGAACCACATTATCAGTATTTCCCAAACATATCGGCCGAACCTCAGACGGGGTCTTAATCAGCTCGTCTGTGCACTCTGGGATCTCACCCTTTGGTATGAAGACTGCGAGGCACCCGTTAAAAGTGCAGCCCCCTGCCTCGCCAGCAAGCAGGGCCTAATAGGCCTGGAACAGAATATGTGCACCTAGTTCCCCGCAATGAGAATAGCAGCTGAACGGGATGCCACCTGGCCCAGGAGATGAGTCCCGAAATCGTCTCAGCCCCTGGAAGAACTGCTCAAACGTAACCTCCCAGAGAACATTGCTCGAAGCCATCTGGACAAACCTCCGCAATGGTTCACGATGGGCAGGGTCCCGAGGTCGATCTGAATGCACGCCCCCCCAACGCCGAGCGAGTAGTGCAGCGCTGCCCCCAAGCGTGTCAGGAACACTGCCGCCAGGAGCTTCGACCCCAGTTAAAACAACCCGACGATTGCGAGCTCGCCGGACCTGGAAATAGCCCTGAAGCTGACGAGCCTTCTTACTTTTGTATTCTTCCGAAAGCTGAGGGGTCGCGAAAAGCTCCTGAACCTCCTCCTCCAGAACCTGCTCCGATATGCTCCTCACCCTGTTCATGAAACCAGCGTAGTCCACCCAGAGATCCCCAGCCGCATCTATGAAGTCGTTGAGTGCAGGGAAGGCTCGAACAGCTTTCAGCACAACTCGTCTGTCCCCCTGGGTCACCGCGCGCAAGACGGCGAAGTACCAGAACAACATTGCTTGCGAGGTAGAGGGGCCGTCAACTGACACACCTTCATTCACCTGGCGAGCTGCCTCATGGAACACCTCCTTGACCCCGCGGAGCCTGAGAAAGGCGCCCCCATACTCAGGCACATCTTTCCAGAGGTCCTGAGCCAGAGTCGAGAACTGAGGTTTTTTGACCACCCAAGAAGATATCCTCGGAGCCGACGGCCTACGACCTGGGTTCAACTGGGCGTAGACGGGCGCGTGGCCGCTGGGCCTGGACATGTCCGCGACGGGCCAGACGACGCCCGCGGCCGGCTTCGAACCCAGCAGGTGCCCAGAATCCAGAGAAACCTAGATTCTATCTAACCTGCCAGCAGAGACGAGCTTCTCGTTCTGTTTCACTCTAAAAGTAGGATTGACCTGCGCCAGCTCGCACAAGTAAGGAAAAGCGTTGGCGAAGAAGCCTCCAACAGTATGTGTTTTACTTGAAACAGGTTCAGCTCGGATAAAAAGTCGGGAGCCCCCAGGATCGAGACAATTGAAATCACCCCAAACCCAAGTAGCACACACGCTGACAGGTTTGACCGAGAAGCCCACCAGTCGAATAGGATATCCTCTCGACAGCCATGATATTCCTGAAGAACAACCACGTCGGAGTTGGCGCGCAGCGACTGCGCCGCTGCTCGGGTACGAGCCTGCACCGCAACGTCGGAGTGCAGTGGGCCGAACAGGGTGTGGGCGTTCCACGTCGCGCTCTTGAGCCGTCGGGACGGGATAAACGGCAATTCCAAAACTTCGTCCTCTTCTTCCCCCCACGGGCCATCCTCAGACGACGAATCATCATCAGGGCTCGAAGACCCAGAAGGCATACTCGAAGCTGGACTGCCAGAAGAGAGGGAACAGGAGTGGCGACCTTCTTCGCCCAATAGCTCGTCAAGGTCAGGTCTATTTGCATGTCCTGAATTCTGCACTTGCGCTGGTTGCGCGGGATCCTATTCGTTGAGCAGCTTCAACATATTGTTGATGTCCTCCTGCCCAATGTTGAAGCTCTTGGTATCGTCCGTGGCATGCGCTAACATCCTATGCAACGGGTCCACTGTGCCACGAAAGAGAATCCACATATCGTCATCCTTGATGGCATAGAACTCATTGCGGAACCCATTGGCCCCAATCTTAACGTTCTGAGACCACGCACCCTTTTTCACCAACGGCTCTTTCATTGGGGTCCACACTCGCCCCAACTGACGCTGTCGGCCACGAGCGTCGCCAGGGAGGTCTGCGCGGACTCGAATATCGTGCTTCGACTGGTCACGACCATCACGCCAACGCATCGGGTACTCACTCATGTAGTCGTGGAGCGCTCTCGCCTGGGCCGCGGTCTCGAAATGGACGTTGTAGCTCTGGGAGATCCTCGCGAATTTGGCCGTCATGACTTCGGCAATGTGGGCGTTGACATGGGACTTCAGTTGCTCGAAGTGGGCCATCCTCGCGGACGACAACAACGCCCTTGGGAAACCACTGATCCACCTACGCTTCTCATCTGGCTCGTCGCCCAGCGGAACACGACTCGTAGGCGCCGAACTCGCCGCCCTCGATATCTTCGCTGGCCGTCCACCACTGGATGCCGCCGAGGTCGCTGCCGAGGTGACCGCTCGCACCTCATCACGGATGTTGATCATGTCCCTCTTGTGCGACTCCGCCAAGCTCGCAATCTGGGACTGGATGACGAGGTCGTTCTGAGTCGCACCTTGAGGAAGAAGGGCCAACTGATTCTCGATGCCGATCACCTTTGCCTCCAATATGCTAATCTTAGCTATATCCGACATCGCGCGCTTTTGGTTGTTAACCATATCCCTCATCTTGGCCTCCATCATACGGTTGGACTCGGCATGTTCCTCCATCGCCTTGGCCATTCTCTCCAGGGCGCTCGACGAGACGGTCGTGATCCCTTCGGCCTCGACGTCGACAGCACCCTCGGGCATGGCGGCATTTCGGGGAGCGATTCACTGGAGGGCTGAGGAGAAAAAAATTGGAGGCCTGTCCTCCTGCGATCCTCTGAACCTCCCCGTCGGCAGCTCCCAAGTTCCAGCCACCCAGGCGACAAGGTTGGAACTTGAGCCAACATGGCTACGGGAGGAGGAGGAGGAGAAGGAGGAGGAGGAGGAGGAGGAGGCGAGAGAAGGAGGAAGAGGAGGAGGAGGAGGAGGATCTCGGGGATGGCCTTGGCCCTCCCCCGGTGGTCGACTCCCCCCCCCCCCCCCCAGGTGGGGGTCTGCGCTGCTCCCCCCCAGGGTTTCGGGCAGGACCTGTCCCCAACCTGGGGGTGGGCTGGTGGAGTTAGGTTCGGGCGAAAAGAACTACAGTCATCGGCCTGACCTAAGGAACGATAAATAAGGAACGAAGCCCCTTTCTTATCCCAAGGAATAACGCATAAGGAACGATAAATAATAGATAACGCATAAAGAGCTGCAACTAACGCATGCAAAACCTAAGGAACGCCCGAGCCCCTTTTGAAAAGTAAGCGTTCCTTATTCAAGCCGCTCACTGTATGCACATGCACCGATCCTGGCAAGGCCCATCCTTGACCCAGGATCGGTGCATATACCCTCCTGGCCAAGGCAAGAGGGCGTGTGCACCGATCCTGGGCTCAGGGTTGGGCCTGGCCAGAATCGGTGTATGTGCAGAGTTCTCTTTCCTCTACAGGTCGGGCATGCCCCCCTACAGGCGGACTGTTGTTTTGGACAACGGAGCAACACATACACCCCAAATGCTCAGGAAATAGCAGAAATTATCGAGCCATCGTTCCCGGGCGATCCGTTCACAAATGTTGAATCTTCCTCCTGTAGAGGGACACGCCCGACTCAATGGTAGGGCCGAGATGCTGTGGCGGGGAGGGGGGTCGGCTCGGCGGTGCCGAGCAGGGGCCGCCGGCCTGAGCCCCAAGACCCCTCTCAGCGGAGAGCAGCCCGTGGCGAGAGCGCGGGGTCGGAGGTGCAGAGACCGCGGTCGCCCCGTCTTCCTCCTCCTCCTCCTCCTCCTCCTCCTCCTCCAACGCCTGCTCCTGCTCCTGCTCCTGCTCCTCCTCCTCCTCCTCCTCCTCCTCCTCCTCCTCCAACGCCTGCTCCTGCTCCTCCTTTCCCGTGCCACAGGAATTACTAGGGTTCTGTCACGCCACGAAACGCGTCGGCAAGGCGGGCCGGGCGATCCGCCTGAGACTTCCTCGCGATGTGTGGTCCGGAAGCTGGTCCAGCCTGCGCCAGCTTCACTTACGGAGGGCGGGTCGTTTTCAAAAGTTGGTTCTCTCGCCCAAGCGCCACGCACATGTGTCTTACAAGTTCGCAGAAGCTTCACGGATGGAAGGCGGATGGTTTTCAAACTGTAGCTCTCTCGCACAAACGCCGTGCACATTCGCCTTGAAAGGTTGCAGGAGCCTCGCGCAAGGAGGGTCGGTGGTTTTCAAAACATGGCTCTCTCCCCAGCGCCGCGCCCTTTCGCCTTGAAAGGTTGCAGGAGCCTCACGGATGGAGGGCGCAAAGTTCTCAAAATGCGGCCCTCGCCCTGGCGCCGCGCACACTCGCTTCAAACGAGTGCAAAAATCCACGGATGTCGGGCGGGTACGAACAAACGAAATACCATACGCCGGAGCGCGTGGGCAAAAGAGGACCATGCCAGCCAAGGCTCACCGCTTTGCGGGGGCGGCTGCACGTCGGCTGCCTCTTAATTCACACCGTGCGCTGCTTGAGGACAAGGGGGGAGAGGGGGAGGAGGAGGAGGAGGAGGAGGAGGAGGAGGAGGAGGAGGAGGAGGAGGAGGAGGAGGAGGAGGAGGAGGAGGGGGGAGAGGGGGAGGAGGAGGATGTCGGGCGGGCGGTTTCCCAAAAATTAGCTCTCGCATCGCCGCCGTGCAGGCTCGTCGTGAACTGCCGAGAAGGAGCCTTCGGGGGAGGAGGCCCGGGCGGCTCTCAGGGCGTGGCCCTCGCCCCGGCGCCGCGCACGTGTCTGTCTCGTGAGAGGCTGCTGGAGCTTCGCGCAAGGAGGGCGGGCCGTCTTCAGAGCGTGACCCTTGCTCGAAGGATTGCAAAAAAAAACCCAAGGATTGCAACAAAAACCTAAGGAGGATTGCAAAAAAAAACAAAGGATTGCAAAAAAAACTGGATTGCAATCCTGGGTTGCAATCCTGGATTTTTTTGCAATCCTTCGCGCCGCGCACAGTCGTTCCAAAAGTGCGCAGAGGCTTCACACGGATGGCGGGCGGCAGGGTCTCAAAACTGTGGCCCTCGCTCCAGCGCCGCGCACAGGCGTTCCAAGAGTGCGCAGAGGCTTCACACGGATGGCGGGCGGCAGGGTCTGAAAACTGTGGCCCTCGCTGCAACGCCGCGCACAATGCGTCGTGAAAAAGGTTGCAAGAGCTCCACGCAAGAAGGGTAGGTGGTTTCCAACACATGGCTCTCGTCCCAGCGCCGCTCAGATTCGTTTTCACATTGGAAGAACTTCACTGGTGGAGCCTGGCTCATTTTCAACATTGTATCTCCCGCCTCAGCGCAGCGCGCACTCGTCTTGATCAGTTGCAGGAATTTCACGGATGTAGGGCGGGTAATTTTCAAAGTGTGGCTCTCACCTCAGCGCAGCGCACATTCGTCGTAGAAGGCCTGCAGGAGGTTCACGGGTGGAGGGCCGGAGGCTTGCAAAATATGGCTCTCGCAGAGCGCCGCGCACAGTTGTCCTAAAAGTCTACAGCGAGCTACTCCGAGTCAACGGACTCTTATGGTTGACGTCCAAGGAATGGTGTCCTGGCATGCTTTAGGATTGCCAGGGCGCAACAGCCACGTTGATTCGCGGTGAGCGGTGCTGAGGTGTCAGGAATGGTGTTCTGGTGCGAAGCAGGATCGTCAGGACGCAACAGTAAAGTATAGTCATGGCATTGATGTCCGAGGGGTGGCGTCTTGGACCGATGAACGATTCTCAGACGGTTGCCTTCTCACGGGGCGCTTCAACTAGTGAAAATACATGATTGCAGGGACCTGTGAAGAGGGAACGTGGAGGGGGTTTGCATTGCAACATCGCTGATGCGCCGAAGGTTTACACTGGTCCTCCTCCGCCTCCTTCTTCTCGTCCTACTTCCACAATCTCCTACAATCTCCTGCGCATCCACCTCCTCCGCATCTTCTGCCGCCCACCTCCTCCCTCTACCGCTTCGAGTGGAGTTCCGAGGCGGCCCCTGTGTTCCTGCTCGGCGACGCAAGGGGCGAAGATAGGAAGAGTCCTCGACTTCGAAGAGTAGGATGCAGTGCAGCTAAATTGTCTGAGCTGCCGCTCAACATGAATTTAGAAGTCTCTATCTGGGGAGGTCGCCCTGGGTCCCAACAAACTGCTGCCAAAGGGGATCTTGACAGATTCCTCGCAGCACGTGTAGGCACTGATGGAATTTCAATATTGATCGCAGATACTGCTGACGTGTGCTCAGGCTGGTCTTGCGGTCGTGAGCTTTCCTCTGAGGGTGAGAATGCCGATTTGTGGCATGAAGTAGGTGAGGTCCTTTGAAGTAAGCCGAGCCTGCAGTGCATTGTCCTCTTCGCTTTCTCCCACCACGAGGCGCATGATATCCTCCAATGGAAGACGGCCCTGTGATCATAGGTAAAACAGCTGTCGAGGAATTGGCAGAAGCGGCGACGAGAGCAGTAAGAGTTCAAGCGGGCCGATCGATCGAGAGTTCTCTTGAATGAGACAATGGCTTATGCCGACCGCATGCGCATCCTGCGTAGCACTGTAGAGTCTCTGTAAGCAGGGCAAGTTCTTTCTTCCGAGGAGCCCCTAGGAGCCTGTGTCAGGCCCACTGGTCCCAGGCCCCCTGCGCCCTCGGTGTGGGCGTCCGTCGTCTGAAAATGGTCTGCGCTGCTGAAGGTGTCAGAGCTCAGCCACCAAAGCTCGTCGCAAGCTTTGGTTGGATACCCCGTGCTTCGACCTGAGGGCAATTGATGGCGACATATGTCGGCCGCCCCCCCGTTGCAGGGCGCACAATTGTGAGGGTTGCGCCAAGCAAAGCCATACTGTACAGTTCCACTCTGGGCTAGGGACTTGGTGGTGTGGCACCTGTGGAAGCTTCGCGGCCCAACAATTGGCCAAGCTCGGGAAGGTGTACCCTGAGAGAGTCGAGGGACCTCGTGAGTGTTTTCGCAAGAATATCGATTGGTCGGAAAGTCTGGCCTAACGCTTACAACAAAACTGACGTGGGGCAGAATCACTACAAACCCTTATCGTAACCGTCACCGTCGCAATATCCGTAACTCCGCAAATCCTCCTCCTCCTCCTCCTCCTCCTCCTCCTCCTCCCGAAAATGGTGCCATGCAACAAGAGACACGAGGAACTCGTATCACCGTCCGTTCCGCTCATGCTCAGGCTGGCCCGTTGGCTGTATCCTTCCTTCTGTTTCGCCTCGGCCTCCACCTGCACCTCCACGTCCTCCGCATGATGCTCTTACTTCTCCTCCCGCCCGCCCCCCTCGGTGTAGACGAAAGGAAAGGTCAGTAAAGGGTGTGGTGGGTATTCAGCTGCTTGCTGTGGGTTTTACTTCCGCCCTCCCTCCTCGTTTCTTTCGCCATTCCAGAACCCCCTTCCGACATCCCCAGACCTCAGACGTAGACTTTTTGCTAAAAAAACGCACAGGGATCCCGACCCATTCCCAAGGACTGGATTTTCATTGTGAATGTACGTAGTTTATGTTGACGGTCCCCGGGCCTGGCCAGGGCCGCCAGAGGCCGAACACGGGGTTCAACCTCCCGTCGCGCTCATTTCGCAACGCGAGGGTGATGGGGGTCTGTCTGGCCCTCCCCGACCCCCCCCCTGTCTCGGGCCCGCGCTACCGTGGATTACGGGTCCGTGCATCTGGCGCACGGCCGCCAGATCCACAGACCGGAGAGCGAGAAAGCCGCCCGAGAGCGCGTCGACACTTCATGGAAAGGGGACCCGTACCCAATCCACGCGCCTTAGCCCCTGTCTGCGTGTCCTCGTCTCTCGCCCTCCCAGGCCCCGCCCCCCCCACTTCGGGCCGTCCCTGCTCTGGACCCCCCCCCGAGCTGTGGAGCACGCTGCGCACCCCGCGGTTGCCTCCGGCGGAGCCCGAGCTCTTCACCTGGACCGCCGCCTCATCCTCGCCATCGTCCCGTCCACCTCCACCTCCTCCTAGTCCCCACCTCCTCCCTCTCCTCCCCTTCCTCCTCCTCCTCCTCCTCCTCCTCCTCCGCCTCCTCTTCCTCCTCCTTGTACCCCCCTCCTCCTCCCAACTCCACCTCCCCCTCTTCCTCATCGCCCCCAGCTCCTCTTCCTGGGCTTCCCCCGTCTTCGGACCACACCCTGACCCTTCATCCTTCGCCTCCTCCCCATCATCGTCCTCTCCCTCATCGTCCTCCCGACCCCCCCCCCAACCATCCTCCTCCTCCTCCTCCTCCTCCTCCTCCTCTTCCTCCTCCTCCTCCTCCTCCTCCTCCTCCTCCCTTTCCTCCTCCTCCTCCTCCTCCTCCTCCTCCTCCTCCTCCTCCTCCCCCGTGTCCACCTCCTCCCTCCCGCCTCCTCGTCCTCGTTCTCCCCTGCGGAAGCCCAGACATCCGACGTCGTACTCTTGCTTCGCAGCGTGGCTCCCTGAAGATCTGGACCCTTTCCCGCGGGGACAGGCGTTTCGTCCTGAATCGCTTCTCTGGCGGCCCGAAGGCTGGGCAAGAGCCCCGGGATGCCGCAAAACGGTAACACGATCTCGCGCCGTGCTGTTTTTGTGGCTGCGCGACGCGAGAAGGTCTCGGATCGGGGGTCAAAACTGCACCCCCAGACCCTTCCGGGCAGGGTCCTGGCCAGAATTCCGCGACGCATCCAGCTGTGACGACGATAGTTTTCGCCGAAAGTCAATTCGAACGAAAAACCCACCACAGGCTCCGATCCTCTATCCTCCTTCCGTTTCCGATTTGGGGGTCGCGTCGGACCTCCCCGGATTGATGAAGAATCGAGAAAACTGACTGACCGAAGCCGAGCATTCTGACGGACGCGCGGGACATTGGGCGAAACAAAATACAACACACTGTACAAGTGCACAAGCTCGGGGAGGAGGAGGGAGAAGGACAAGACTTACACCAACTTGCAAACTGACATCGCCCTTTGCTGTTTCGGGCGGCCCCGGAGCCGGCGGAGGGCCCAGTTCTTGGGGGCACCGTCGACACCGCACATTATTCGTTTAATCAGCGAGGCGTCGGTACGGGAATCGATTTTCTGGTGCAAGGCAGTTTACCAACCGCGTAAGATCGCAGACAACGGCTTGGAGCAGGCATTATCGAGCAAAGTAGCATTCGCAAACCAAAGACAATTTATAAAGCGCTATCCTCTGAATCGTGCGCAAATTTCTGCTGTGGAAGGCGCCCAACCGGTCGCTGTCTTCTTTCAAGAACCACAATGGGTCGAACGAGTACAAAATTGCTCAGCACGCAAGCTGAATGTGTTTGAAACTTTCGTTTCTTTCCAATGCCCGAATGTGTCCACCTGTCGCAAAATTCTTGAAATCCTAAATTGGCTTCTCCCACTCGCCTTGGTATTTCGCTCCCAACGCGACCATCCTTAATTACCAACCCCCGAAATAGAGAGGTTGCTCCACTATTTCGATCGGCTCCCCATCCGTTTGTTTGACGCAATCTCCGGTGGATGTCTGCATCTGCGAATGTTTTTCCCAAGTGAGCTCGAAGCCGTCCCTCTTCACTTCCAGCACAATGGCTTCCAACTTGGGTTGTAAACTCCCGGCGCCCTGAAGTACAAGCGCAGTGTTGTCTGCGCACAACACATCCTGCATGACCACGACGTAATCTGGTTCCGGATCAATGCGAACATCACAAAAACAACATCTTGTCGCATGACTGTCAGCACGATGATAAACAAGTGCCTTGTGCAATGCTGGCTGCTTGGCGGCGTTCTGCAAAATTCCCGCAATTGTCCACAATAGTGACATAGCTACGGAAGTCCATAACTCTTGTCATATCTACCGTCGGCGGCGGCAGTCCAAAACGAACCAACACACTGCATAGACAATTCGGCTGTAAACGGTGGAAAGTCCTTTGCCCAAGCAAGACGGAATGAAATCATACCACCTCTGTTGTTGAACGACGCTGCGTCAATCATGCGCCTCACCAACATAAGCGCGTCGGCCGTACCGCGTCGAGGGCGGAATCCAAATCGAAATTATCGCACGCGCGTTCCCGCCCCCCCTCCCAGCAGTCTTTGGTGTAGCATGGCCGCCAAAGCTCTGTAATCCACAGAATGTAATGAATTTGGACGATAATTACTGGGTAAGCTGGCATTCCCTTCTTGAAAAGCAGAATGACGGTCGCTCCCCGCCACATGTCTGGAATATCTGTCGTCGTGTCCCAGCATCGTTGACACACTTCCAATAAAGCTTCGCGTGCACCCTCATCTCGAGACACACCTTGCCAAACATCCAGCGGCACATCATCCGGCCCAGCCGCTTTCTAATTCTCCATTTTCTTTACTGCATCTACAACTTCAACCATACTGACATTGGATGCGACCACGGGCAATGCAGCACCCAATTACTTATATCAGCCAGCGTTGGCTCCACATAGATAGGAGGACTGGAGGAGGACGAGAAGAATATGGGAGGAGGACGGGAGGAACAACATCAAGCAAGCACAAGCAAACGGAAGCAAGCAAACGCAAGCGAGCAATAACAAGCAAGCAAGAGCCA
>CAUYUJ010016501.1:76511-109011 GCA_963575745.1 Prorocentrum cordatum | reverse complement strand
CTGGTTTGATCGATGTCCTCCAAAGTGGCCACAGGAGTGCCCCTAAAGCCCCCAAGAGCGCCCCAAGAGGGCCCCAGGAGGCGCCCCAACAGCCCCAAGAGGCGCCCAAGAGGCCTCCAAGAGGCTCCAAAGAGGCCCCCCAAAGGCCTCAAGAGGATCTTCGAGGCACCCAAGGCCCTCAAAGAAGCCCCTTGGCTCGCCAAGATGCTCCTCCTCCTCCTCCTCCTCCTCCTCCTCCTCATCCTCCTCATCGTCCGCTGTCTCTTCCTCCTTCCTCCTCATCGCCCTCCTCCTTCTCCTCCTCCTCCTTCTCCTCCTCCTCCTCCTCCACCATCTTCCCCCTCTTGGGGCATCGGACGGCTGTCCCCGCCCTTTGTTCTTCTGCATGCTCCCCCGCTTCCCTGATCGCCCCAACTCCACTGGGCATCGCTTCTGGATGGGCTGGTGGTGATTTTTCGTCGCGGCCGCAAGCGGAAGCGCAGGCGGCGTCCGAAGACAGCCCGGGCTACGAGCCGAACCTAATCTCCTGAGCGCGCGAACTAACCAACGGCCGCCGAAACTGCCGCCGAGGGACTCCGAGGAGCGACGCCAGGGACTGAAGGCAGAGCTGCATGAGGTGCCAGGTGTGCCAGGCGGCTGGCTGGTGGTAATACTTTTTTTACAGCCGCAGGCGGAAGCGCCAGCGGCGGGCGGTCGCGGGCGGGCTGCGGCCGCGACTAGCGGCGGGCGCGCGCGAGGCCGCGGTCAGGCGGCACGCAGCAGCGTCCCAGGGGGTCAGAGCCAGCGTGCAATCCAGGGAGTCTGCAGAACAGCCCCTGAACGAGACATGCAACGGCGCATCCAGGGAGTCTGAAGACAGGCACCGAGGAAACCGAGCGCAGCCAAAATGGCGCGTAAGGTGTTCCCAGCAGTTCGGATACGAACAAGTAGGAAAGGTCCCGAGGACGTCGATCCAGGGAGTCTGACGGGTAACCTGGTGGTGATACACGAGGCGTCAACAATTCGCAACTGTTGCGCGGATGGAGGCGAGGTCGCCGAAACGCCGCCTACATGCGTCCTACAAGTCTGCAGCGGTACGGGTAGATGGCGACTCCTTGTCACAATGGGGCTGCCAGTTGAGGCTGACGCAGATGTGCATCCCGCACTTGCAAGTGTGCAACTGCCACATGGATGGAGGGCTGCTAATAGATGGGGCTCTCGCTTGAGACACCATCAGGCTTCATGGTCGTGCCCTTTTGAAACAGGGTGTCTCTCTTGACACTTCCTTCAAACCGGTGCATCACAATTAAATGCAAAACGGTGCAGGGGTGGTTCCTTTTCAAAGTTGGGCTCCAGCCTGCGTTTGAGAAGTGGGTCCCAGCCTGCTGAGGGCTGAGAGTTCTCATGAGAAGCCCCAAAAGCTCAGAAGGCCTCCCAGAAGGCAGGAGCGCTTCTGAGAAACCACCACACCTCCTCATCGGGCTTCGGGGGGTGGGGGGACGAACACTACCGATGCCAATACTCCCCTGCCCTCTCCATGGGGTGCGCTCTGACCAGAACCTCGAAGCGAATCCAATGACGACGCGGGAAGGGCATCGGTACCGGCATACTTCCATACAGTCATCGGCCTGACCTAAGAAACGATAAATAAGGAACGAAACCCCTTTTTTTATCCAAAGGAATAACGCATAAGGAACGATAAAAAAACAAATAACGCATGAGGAACTGCAAATAACGCATGCAAGCCTAAGGAACGACCGAGCCCCTTTTGAAAAGTAAGCGTTCCTTATTCAAGCCGCTCACTGTATATCTTCCTCCCGTCCCCCTGGGCGCGCCGCCGAGATACCGGCATGGACGTCTGGCGGGGGCTTGGCCCTGCCCGCCAGTGCCAAGCCGCCGCCGTCGCCCTCGTCGCGACCGTCGCCAGCGCTGCGCGCGAGCCAGCAGAGGCAGCTCCAATGCCAGCGCCACTCGAGCCCGAGCTGCTCCCGGAGCAGGTCCACCAGCAGCACGCCCGCGTTGTGCCGCGACAGCCTCGGGGGGGGCGGCCGCGACGCACCTGCGGCGACCCCTGGCCGGGAGCACCCCCAGCAGGAACAGCGGAAGGCGGCACCACCACCAGCGCGAGGCGCCGGGGAGGGTCGCCCTGGTGGCACCTGGTTAGGAAGGCACCAACTATACACCAACACCGATCCTGGCCAGGATCACCCTGGGCCCAGGATCGGTGTATACGCCCTCCTGCCTTGCGCAAGAAGGCATATACACCGATCCTGGGCCCAGGGTGATCCTGGCCAGGATCGGTGTTGGTGTATAGTTGGTGCCCTCCGACTGGTCCTCTCCCTCTCGCTCGAGGCATCCCCCATCCCTAGCTCGGGGGGCGTCGTGGACCCCCTCGCTGGAAACGCCCCCCCCCCGCCCGTGATGGTGGTGGCGTCGCCTGACCTCCCGCGGGTCCTGGGCCCAGGACCGGCGCACGCACGGCTCCACAGGCCCTCCTCCCCCTCCTCCTCCTCCTCTTCCTCCTCCTCCTCCTCTGTCTTCTTCCTCCTCTCCTCCTCCTCCTCCTCCTCCCTCTCCTCCTCCTCCTCCTCCTCCTCCTCCTCCTCCTCCTCCTCCTCCTCCTCCATTCCTTGTCATTATACATAACTTGTCCTGTCGCACCCCGAGGCCACTTTTTTAGGACGGGCCGGGCTTTTCGCCTGAGATTCCAACCATTTATGACTCTGAAGCTTAAACAAAGGGCAACATTTTCACAGATGGAGGGCGGGTGGTTTTGAACATGTGGCCCCCGCCTAGGGCCTTAGCGCCGCGCACATTCGCTTTCGAACTGTGCAAGAGTTTCACCGATTGAGGGCGGGCCGTTTTCAAAATGTGGCTCTCGCCTTAGCGCCGCGCACACTCGTCTTACACATTAGCACTGAGCTTCACGGATTGAGGGCGGGTCGTTTTCAAAATGTGGCTCTTGCCTTAGCGCCGCGCACACTCGTCTTACACATTAGCACTGAGCTTCACGGATTGAGGGTGGGTCGTTTTCAAAATGTGGCTCTTGCCTTAGCGCCGCGCATACTCGTTTTACACATTTGTAGAAGTTTCACAGATTGACGGCGGGTCGTTTCAAAATGTGACTCTCGCCTTAGCGCCGCGCACATTCGGTTTACACATTTGCATGAGCTGCACGGAGTGAGGGCAGCTCGTTTTCAAAACGTGGCTCTCGCCTCAGCGCCGCGCAAATTCTTTGTAAACATTTGCGAAAGATTCACGGTTTCCCATAATCAACGTACCAGAAATGGAGTTTTGGAAGAATGCCGGATTCTGCGGGTGAAACAATTATGTTGACTCGCGGTGTTTGAAGTCCAAAAAATGACTTTCTGGCACGAGTCCAGATCGCCAGGATGCAGCAGTCAGGTTGATCCGTGGCGTGGGCATCCCGAAAACAGTGTTTTGGCATGCTTCAAGGTCTTCAAACGGTTGTCTTCCAACGAGGCAGTTCCTTGCAAATGAACCGTTGTAGGGGCATATGACGAGGGAGCTTGGAGGGAGGGTAAATTCCAACATCGTTGATTACTCTTGGGTTTACGCTGGTCCTCCTCCTCCTTCTGTCCTCCTCTGTCCTCCTCCTTCTCCTCCTCCTCCCCATCCGCGGCCAGGAGCGCAGACGCACAGGCGCACACCCACACACACACAGCACACCCACATCCACACACGCACACGCACAAGCACACACACAGCACACCCACACACGCACACGCACACGCACATGCACACAGACAACACACACACACACACGCACACATGCACACACGCAAACAAACACACACAACACACAACACACACACACAACACACAAGACACACACACACACGCACACACAACACACACACACAAAACACACACACAACACACACACACCACACAGGCATACACACGACACACACACAACACACACACAAAGCACCACACACGCACACACTTTCCCAGGATACTCTCCGTGGCGTTAGACGCACGCCTGGGGGCCGCGCGCGCGCCGAGCAGCTGGCCTCTCGCGGGGCGGCGGCTCGGTAGGCGGAGCAGTGGCCGGGGCGGCTGGAGCAGGGGCGGCGGTCAAGGAACTCGCGCGATCGCACTCGCACACACACACAGACACACACACACACACACACACACACACACACGCACTTTTGGGCGTCGCGGCCCTGCACGCGGCGACGGGGCATAGAAGGTGGGAAAGCACTGCACACACATTCACACACGCGCACGCCTATCCAATGTCCCCAAGGTCTGGGGAAACCGGCAGGTACCGATACCGCTACTTCCCGGACCTCTCCCAGGGGTGCGCTCTGACCATGATCTTGAGGCGAATCCAGCGGTGGCGACGAGGGCCTCCCAGGAGATACCCAAAAGGGGAAACTGGGGAAACGCAGCCGTAACGGTACCTTTCCTCCTCGGAGGCTTCTGTTCGAATGCGTGGGCCCCAGAGGTCCGGACCACTTCCCCCAGGCCGGTTTTTCGTCCTGAGTCGCTGTTTCACGCTCCCGCGGGCCTGGCGAGGGCCCCCGGAGGCCGCAAATGGCCAAAGGCCGCCCGCCCCAATTTGTTCGGAGCGTCGGATCTCATAGGCCGTGCTCGGCCAGGCCAGGGCGCCGCGATTGGTGCGCAAAACGCTCCCGCCCCCGGAGGCCTCGGGACGGGCCACGGGTTGCCCAGCCCCGCCACCACCCGCATGGCCGGGCGGCGCGGCGCGGCGGGCCGCGGGCCGCGGCTGGGTGCGAGAAACCGCTCTTCCTCTTTCCTCCTCCTCCTCCTCCTCCTTCCTCCTCCTCCTCCTTCCTCCTCCTCCTCCCTCCTCCCCCTCATCCTTCCTCCTAATCATTCCTCCTCCTCCTTCCTCCTCCTCCCTCCCTTCTCCTCCCTCCTCCTTCGTCCTCCTCATTCTTCTTCCTCCTTCCTCCTCCAGATCCCTCCTCCCTCCGCCTCCTCCTCCCTCCTCCTCCTCCCTCCTCCCCCTCCTCCTCCTCCTCCTCCTTTCTCCTCGTCCTCCTCGTCCTCCTCCTCCTCCTCCCCGCCTTCCTGGCGCCGCCAGAAGGGCGAAGTCCGTCTGGCGGCGCTCTGGGCTGGTGGAAGAACTCATGATGAAATTCCTGCTGCTTCTGATGCTGCTCCAACTCCCGAGCCCTAACGGGCGTGCTCCACGGGCGTGATCCAGCCTCTGGCGCGGGATCTTACCCTAGCATCACTCATGTTGCCTGGTGAAGGCCTTCTTGATGTCCGTCGTGCCGCTCATCACGGAAATACGAAGGATATGGAGGGAGGTAATGATAAGGGCAAGCAGATGATAAGGGCAAACAAATGGACAAGGAAAGGGGGGCAGCTTTTGAGGCCTGCCCCCATTGGCAACAAGGCGACCGGCAGCTTCACCAGGGAGGGAGGGGGGGGGCTTCCGAAGCACGTCTTCCAGGCCCCACAAGGGCGCTCTTTCCCTCCTGTCACGGCACTATAAACAGCGGCTTTCGCAAACCGCCGGCGTGCCCGAGAACACTGCAACCATGGATTGAACACGCATTCTTCATCATCTCCCACTGGGTCTGGCAAAGTCTTGGCGTGTAATGTCCGCTTCAGGGGGCATGATCCTGCTCCTCATTGACGAGGTAGGGCCAGGTGCCTCGATGGCTTCGCATGCGGGGGCCGACTCGCGCGCTTGCTCCCGCCCTTAGTCGGATGCGGGCCTTTCCCTGCAAACAGTGGTCTCCTGACTACTGGCGTTATCAGGCGAAGCCAGGCACACTGCTAGGCGGTCCCAAATTCGGGCAGAAAGTTCCGGGGGGAGGCAACAAACGTAGAGCCACGACAGGGGGTACAGGTAAGTTGCTCCACAAGCGTCCCTTCAGAGCCCCAACACCGCCAGTCCAGAACATACATATGCTGGAAAAGCGTGCCTGTACTCCCCCAAATAATGTTTCCCTTTTTTATCTTCTGGCCGACAATACTACGTGAGACCGTCTGGCACAAGCAGCCTTGATTTGAGGCAACTTTGCTCACAACTCGAGCGGCGGTGCTGCTCACAACTCGATGACGAACCAACAGCGCGAGTCAGAACGTGCTCGTGCAAGCTTTGTACAACTCAGGCGGAACCTGTCTGTGGTATAAGCTGTATATGACACCAAATTAATTCCATCCCCTACAGGTCAGCTTTCTGAAACACCGGAGGGGGGTCAGAACATGAACCTGCAGCCACACGAAACCCAGCGGGGGTGTCCGATACCTCAGTCGACTGGGCCCGCAAGGGCAGAGTTCGCAATCGACCGCAGATAAAAAGTAACGGCGGGTGCATCTGATTCACAGATCGCAGGGAAGCCAGACACCGAACGGGCGGCTGGAGCGGACGCTTCGGGTGCGCCGAAGAGGGGGGCCAGGAACGGTGTGACTAGCGAGTCATGGCCTGAGGCATGTGCGCGGACGATGTGGGGAGCCCGGGAGCGCATTGAGAGAAGAAGAGGGGCCATAACACCTGGGAGGGCGCAGGAGAGTCCATGGCCCCAGCCACGAGATCCACACGCAGCACGAGCGGCGAACATACCCGTATCCAGGCCCTCGCGGCCTGGACTCCTGGGCGCGACCTCGCGGATGCGCGGTCACACGGATCCGTTCCGCAGGGGGGCCCTCCGCGAGGAAGCACCCCGCATCGTCGTCAGCCCGCACGCCTTTCGCCCGCACGCTCCTCCGAGCCCCCTCGTGGACGCCCCCGATTGCCCGTGGCGACGCGGCCGTGCCCCTGGCGGCGCGCCAGAGCCTGCGCGCCGCCGCCCCCGCAGCGGGCCGACGCCGAGGCGTACAACACCCCGGCAGGGCCGCCGAGAGCGGCAGGCTTGGCCGCCAGGGGCGGCCCGGCCGCCGGAGGCGGCGCGACCGCTGCTCCCGAAGATCTCCAGGGGCTCACAGGTTCGCGCTTCGCGCGAAGCGCGGGCAGCTTCGGCGAAGCGCGGACAGCTTCGCGCCCTCGAGGGCGCCTTTGCTCCCGGAGACCTCGGGGGTCTCGAAGCCGTGTGGTGGCGGGCCGCGCGGGAACTTGGGGAAATCAAAAGGGTACCGATACCGCTACTCCCCGGACCTCTCCTGGGGTGCGTTCTGACCAGGATTTCGAGGCGAACCCAGCGGTGGCGACGAGAACCTCCCAGGAGAGCGAAAAAGGGGAAAACGGGCGAGGGGGTAGCTCTCAGGGCGTTCCGAGTCGCTCCGGAACGGATTTCCCCTCGTCCTTACCCCGTCCGATATGGGCGCCTACGTGGCTCCCAGCGCTGCCTAATGTGCGCCTGATTTGGACCGCATTTGGAACACATTTGGGGCAGAGTTTGGACTGGACTCGCCCCTTCACGAGGAAGAGAAGGAGGAGGAGGAGGAGGAGGAGGAGGAGGAGGAGGAGGAGTAATTAGAAGGAGGAGGAGGAGGAGGAAGGAATAGGAGGAGGAGGAGGAGGAGGAGGAGGAGGAGGAAGAGGGGGAAGAGGAAGAGGAGGACGACGAGGACAAGGACAACAAGGAAGAGGAGGAGGAGGAGGAGGAGGAGGAGGAGGAGGAGGAGGGGCACAGGAAGGGCGAGGAGCAGGAGGAAGGACCAAACGCGGTCCGAGCGCATGAGAAGCTGATCCCAACGTCGCTTCCCCAGGCTCCCAGGAACGGCCATCGAACACGCGGTGGGGTCGCCACACCGTTTGGGAGCCCCCGAAGATCGCAGGGAGAGCCAGAACGGGCGGCCAGAGCGGACCCTTCACTCCTCGGCACAGATCACCGGGTCACCCCTGTCGCAGCTCCCCTGCCGGCTCGTCGCGTGTGTGCTCGCCGTCTTCCCGTCCTGTGCGAGGGGACCAGCTCTGCGGGCAGGCCTGGCGCCTTTGATCAGTGGCTCGCCGAGGGGGGAAGTGAGATCGGTGGTTCAAGGCTGGGGTCCTGAGGGATGGGGCCCCAAGGAAGAGGTGCCTCAAACTGTATGTACATATGTGCATATATAGTGTTTGTATGTATATATATATATACACGCACGAACATATCCACACTAGGAACCCTCCCTATCACTAGGTCCCCATCCCTCAGGGCCACATCTTTGAGTCGCCGATGCGAGGGGCCCGGCCGTCCCAGAAGGCAACGTGATTTCTCCGAGGCCACCTCTTGGGGAAAACCAAAGCATACCGATACCGCTGCTCCCCGGATCTCTCCCGGGGCGCATTGTGACCAGTGTTTCGAGGCGAGACCTCCAGAGGTGACAGTATGGGTGCCGTTCCCCGGACGGCACCGTGGCTTCTCCGAGGCCACCTCTGGCCCTCTGGGAAGCCTTCCGTGCCTCAGGAGATGGCACGGAGAGCTCCTCACGAGGCCCGGCGCCTTCTGAGCCTTCTGCGCAGGCCCGGCCGGCCCCTCGGCCTGCTGCCCCCCTGGGCGCGCCGCCGACTCGAAGAGGAGAAAGCAGGCCGGCTGCCGTCTGCGAGCGGGGGCCTCTGTGCGAGGCGGGGGATTATCCACAACCGCCACGTGGTGCATCGAGCTTCGAGGACCTCGCCATGACCGCTGCCTGCGGCATCAATCTCCAAAGACTTCGGCCGGATCTGCCTGGCCTGGACACATCCCCGCCTCTGACAACGGGTTGCATATTGTACAGGCTCTGCGGAGGAAGTGGGGGGTCGTTTTCAATCTTACCATTAAGGCGGGCGTGTCCCCCTACAGGGGGATTTTGGACGAAAGATAAAGGATACCCCAAAACTACTTCGAAATGGTCAACAAATAATCACAAAATCGTCCCCAGACTATTTTTTTACTACTTCTGGATATTCCTGATGTAGAGGAACAGGCCCGACTTAATCTTACCAGCCTGCACGAAGGTACTGGCGCGCTCCGCGCGCCAAGGGGCGGCATCGGAGACGCCAGCAGGGGGGCCCAGCGCCGATCCGAGGGATCTGCGCGGAACTCTGACAGCTTGTCTGCCCCAACGGTTTGCTACTGCAGCGGTCGTACCGGAGGGAACACGCAAAGGGTAGGAACAAGGAAAGGCGACACCAACACCAACAGGGCGAGGATATGCGAGGAGCAAGGGGGGCCTCCCTGGTGGTGTGGCCCCCCCTCTCGCTCGAGCCATCCCCAGCCTTCAGCTCGGGGAGGCATCGGGAACCTCCTCGATGGAGGTGGGCCCCCTGGTGGTGTTGGTGTCGCATCTCCCTCCTCCGCAATGGGCACGACCGAAAATGGGAACGGCCAAAATGGGCACGATGCTCAGCAGCGAGGGTCCTTCGCGACGCGCGCATGCGCCGTCGAAGCCCGCACCAGCTGCCTTGCTGGAGGGAGGCTCCTGGGCAAGCGGGGCTCCCGCCTCGGCGACGCGCGCAGTCGTTCTGAAGGACTGCGGCGGCTCTCGGGATGGAGCCCTCTGAGGGGGCCCAGGGACACACACACACACTTAAATACAAACAAATAACAGGACTCCCAATCTTTTTTTCCGTATTTGTGTTGGATGTTCGCCTTCCCCCCAACATCCCCTATTCTCCGATTTCTCCCAGGGAGTCGACAGCTAATTGTGTCGGTGTGTGTTGTTCCCCTCCTGGCCCTCTGCAAACAATCAAGCACTTCCGCGGGAGACCGCCTCCAGCTCCAACCACAAGAGCCCGAGCATCCGTACCCACGGCACGGGCAATGGCGCGATCCCAGTTTCAGTGGGGCTCCCGCTGGCGACTCTCTCGGCAGGAGCGCAAGCTTGTGCAGGGGTCGTCACACAGACGAGGGGCGGCTCCTTGCTCCATTTTTGTTCAAAGAAGGGACGGCTTCTTGTTCAGATAAGAAGCGCTTCCTTGTTCCATTGTTGTTTCAAAGAAGGGACGGCTTCTTGTTCAAATAGGGGACGGCTTCTTGTTGAAAATACAGATCCGGACGCGCCGCCGTTCCGTTTCTCCCTGGCACTGATTATGCCGGACCTTCCGCCCTCAGTTTTGACCACGCCTGCCTGCACTACATTCGATGCAAAGTGTCTTGAAATTGAGGTTTCCACTGGTTGTGGGAAGGTTTCTAGAATTATGGCGGTATTCCAAGACATCTAAAAACATTCCACAACATCCAAAACATCCAACGACATGCCGAAACACTCTAAGATATAATCACAGTTATCCTTTTTCGTTTTCGCCATAATCGCCATCACCGCCTTGCTCATCATAACCACCACCATCATCATCACCACCTTCACCGATTCCATCATCATTCGTACTATCATCACTATCATGGACCCCATCATCCTCCTCCTCGTCCTATTCCTCCTCAGCATCCAAATTGCCATCATCATCCTCATCATCGTTATTCGCATCATCATTCCATCACCAGCCCCCTTCAGCATCATCATAATCATCATCAGCACAATCATCATCAGCATCATCATCACCATCATCATCATAAATATCACCAGCATCATCACCATCATCATCGCCATCGTCAGCATCCACATCATCATCATCATCACCACCACCACCACCACCATCATCATCATCATCATCATCATCATCATCATCATCATCATCATCATCATCATCATCATCATCATCATCATCATCATCGCCATCCTCATCAACAACAGCACCATCATCGTCGCCGTCATCATCGGCAATCGCATCAACATCCTCATCCCAATCCCCATCCTCATCTCCTCGATCCCAATCCCCATCCTCGATCCCATCCTTGATCCGCATCCTCGATCCTCCTGGATCCCAATCCCCACCCTCTCCCCATGTCTTGACGTTCTGGCCGTGTGAATTGTCTGGCCGAAAACTCAGACACATCGCACTGACTCCCGGAACATGAACGCGAAGGCACAGCTTAGTTCACGGGCCCGATGCATAACACATGGACTTACTCTCGAACAGGACAATAGCAAATTGCATAGTTTTCCAAACGAACAACTCAAACACGTCTCAGCCCTCGGCACGAAAACTAAGACATGTGTCAGCTGTTGGACAGAAGATTAACGACATGTCCGAAAACTGAGGCATGTCAGACTTTTCGGGCTGAGAACTAAGACATGTCTTAGCTTTCGGCCCGAAAAAGCAAATATGTCTGAAGTTTTCGGGCCGAAAACTAAGGCATGTCGTAGTTGCTGGGCCAATTACTAAGACGTGTCTTAGTTTTCGGCCAGAGAAATCTGGAAAGTCAGACATGTCTCAGTGTTCGGGCAGAAACCAAGACACGTCTTAGTTTTCTGGGCGAACACTGAAACTGGCTCAATTCTCGGGCCGAAAACGAATGACGTGTTCAAGACGTGTTCAAGACACCAGAAGACATCTCAAAACATTTCAAAATATGTCAAGAGGTTTCGGGACATTTTAAGACATTCGCAAACACCCGCAGACATCCGCAGGCATTTTCAATCCAGTTCTTAGACATATCAAGACATTTCGACACTTCAAGACATTTCAAAACAATTCAAAACAGTTCGAGGGATTCCAAGACAGTCCAAGATATCCTCAGACATCCGCAAAAAAACACAAAGACATGTTCAAGACATACCAAGACAGTTCAAGTCATTTCAAGACAATCACAGACAACGAGAGCCATCCACGGACGCGCGCAGACGCTGACAATTCCGGGCCAAACCAACGACAACGCTTTGGAATATTACAGTGCCCCTCAAAAGCGCGAAGATATGGCATAAACCTGAATAAGCATGCGGTTCTGTTGTCTGGAAAGCTCTGGATTTCAGCGCCGTGTGGTAAACAACTCAGCGCCATATGTATCATATATTTGCTTTATCGACGCGAACATTTGGGTCCGAACGTGACGCTATCAGTATGAATGTAGGCTTGGCAGAAGTTGTTTCATATGAACGCGGGTTCGGCATGCGTCTTCTGATGAAACGCTGATGTCGATGGCGGTGGCGCCGTTTCTCATGAGTTGTTGTGCGAAGATCCGTTTTCTTTAGAACAAAACCTAGGAAGAATGGAACCTGGATCGAGGATTCGGGAACGACGATCGAGGACCGAGGATCGGGATTCGAGAAGGATCGAAGATCGAGGATCGAGGATCGGGATCGAGGATCGGGATCGAGGATCGGGATCGAGGATCGGGATCGAGGATCGAGGTAGGAGGGTAGAGGATGGAGGATGGAGGATCGAACATCGAGGAGATGGAACATTGATCGAGGATGTAAGATCGAGCATCAACGATCGAGGACCGAGGATCGAGGAGGGCACTCGAGGATCGCGAGATCGAGCAGGAGATCGAGGAGAGCTTGCGGAGGCGATCGGGTAGGCGATCAAGGGATCGATCCATCGAGGATCGAGTCGTCAGTCGAGGATCGGGAGATCAAGGAGGTCGGGGGACCGAAGAGCGGATCGAGGGGGGAGATCGAGGATCCATGGGGTCGGTAGGGGATCGAGGATCGAGGACCGAGGCTCGAGGATCGCGTCTCCATCGTCGCCAGCTTGATTATCAAGGTAATGATCAGCATCAGCATCAGCATCAGCATCAGCATCAGCATCAGCATCAGCATCATCATCATCATCATCATCATCATCATCACCACTAGCATGGTCATCGGTACCAGCATCGCGAGCATCGACATTATACGATGATCATGGATATCGCAATCGTGATCGCCATCCTCCATTTCCTTCTTATCATCATCACCATCATCATGTCCTCATCATCTTAAGCCACCGTCATGATCGCGATCACACAACATATGGACATCAAAACCGTGATCGTGGTTCTCCTCCTTCAGCTCCTCCTCCTCCTCATCATCGTAATCGTCAGAATCACCATCATCATCACCATCGGCATGCCCATCTTCTCCTCTTCCTCATCATCACCATCGTCACTTCCATCATCATCATCATCATCATCATCATCATCATCATCATCATCATCATCATCATCATCATCAGCATCAGCATCATCATCATCATCAGCATCATCATCATCATCAACATCAACATCATAATCGCCAGTATCATCAGCATCATCTTCATCATCGTCGTCGTGGTTGTCATCCACATCATCAACATCAAAATCAAATATACGCTCACCCACATACTGGTTCAAGACAACGCAGGCTATGTCCAGTACCAAGTTTATCAAGGTACGGAGACATGCAAAGACACTGATAGACATCCGAATATACTTCCGAAGACGCAACCAAAACCCTAGCACCTTCCGCGCCTTCCCGAAGGTGCGGAAGAAGCAGGGCCAGGGCTGCTTATGCGAGGAAAGGGTGCGCTGCAGGCCAATGTCAAGAGAGGGGGCTCTCTCGCCCGAATGGCAGGCCGAAGGGGTGATGGTATGTCAAGGGGGCCCTAGTGGTTGTCAAAGGGAAGCATGCAAAGATTCACGAGGAAGCCCTTCGAGACGGGAGGGTGCATTGCAACATCGTTGATGCATCTCCTCCTCCTCCTTCTCCTCACCTCTTCCCCAGCTCTCTCCACCTACACTCCACCTCCTCCCCTCTTCTCCGTCTCCCTCTCCTCCACTCTTTCGTTCCTTATGGATAGCTCCGCCCTGTCGCAGCCCGAGACGGGTCGGTGAGGGCTGGCCCGGCGTTTCTCCTGAGACTTCCCCACTGTTTATGATCCTGAAGCTTAGGAGTTGCAACAGTTTCAAGGATTGAGAGCGGGTGAATTTCAAAATGTGGCTCTCGCCCTAACAGCGCGCACATTCGTCTTAAAAGTTTGCAAGAGATTCACGGACGGAAGTTGGGACGTGTTCAAAATGTCGCTCTCGCCTCAGCGCCACGGACATTCGTCTGATTGGGCTGCAAACAAATACCAGGTGGAGGGCGGCTCGTGTTCAAAACGTGGCTCTCACCTCAGCGCCGCGCACACGTGTCTTAAACGTTTGTATGAACTAACAGGATGGAGGGCGGTTCCTTCTCTAAATGTGGCTCTCGCAGCGCACATTCGTCTTAGCAGTTTACAGCAGCACTTTCGAATTTTCTCATCGCTGATGTCCCAGCAATGGTGACGTGTCAAGATTTCGGATTATCGGAGCCGAGAAACACCTTGATTCGCGGTGTTAACGTCCAAGAAATGCTATTCTGGCACGATTTGAGATTGGCAGGTCGCAGCAGCGACAGTGATTCGCGGCGTGAAAAGTCCCAGGGATCGTGCTGTGGCACAGTTGAAGATTTTCAAACGGTTGTCTTCCGACGAAGCTCATCCCGCAGTGAAAATTGATCCTCGTAGAAGTCTGTGGATGGGCAGCGTGGAGGGGGATGCTCCTCCTCGTCCTCCTCCTCCTACTCCTCCTCCCCCTACTCATGCTTCAGCTACTCTTGTCTTGATGGCAAGTGGCGCAGGACGCAGGACTTCTCTGCCACCGTCCTCCGCGTATTTGGAGCACTTGGCAAGGGATTTAGTCAACGCACAAGCCAACGTAGCGGAACGTGCATGCTCCAGGTCGCTGGGGCACGTCTTAAACTGATCCCGCTTGGCAAAGCGTCTCTGAAAACCCTGCCTCCGAACATGATGGCGTCTCCCTCCGTCCTTCCGCCGATCTGCCGCCAGCGGCTCCGCCGCCGTTTTGCTTCCGCCACCCTCCGCTGGCCGTCCGCCGAGGGCAGAACGCACCGCGCGCGGGCCCGTTCTGGAACGCCGACCCAGACATCCGCCATCGTGACTTTCTCGCAACGTGGACCACGGAATTCTAGACCGCCTTCCCGGTAAAGGCTTTCCTTTCTGAATATGGCTCTGACAGTCCAGGGGCCGCTCCCAGCAGGGCCCCCAAGCCAACCCCTCCCCCCGCCAGTATTTTTCACGCCTCCGCGGCCACTGTCCATCTTGTTCCACGTGTACCGGTGCGCAATTACCTCTGCCACGTCCCGGCTGTTGTTCACCGACGCCCCGTGTCACACGTCGCCGCCGACAAAGCATGTTTGCTTCACAGAGCGGGGCAATCAGGGCCGGTAACTCATCCCATGGTAACCCCAACAGCTCCCCCCAGGCTGTGACAGGCTGTGACAGGCTGTGACTGGGTAGCGAGGGGCGGTGCTGAGACCGCCCAGGCCTCGCCATCGCTCGGACGTCCATTCCCCGTGCACTTCTCGATCTCGTGCGTGTTTGTCTTGCTCGGTGGATGGGGGCTCAGCGCATCGTTGCCCCAGGCGTGCGCCTTGAGAGGGGAAGAGGGGGCCATGACACCTGGGAGACGTCGTGCCCTGGCCATGATGTCCACGCACCCCTCGTTCTCACCTGGAGGCACCCCGCGTGGGAGGCAAATTGAGCAGGGACCGACCGTCGCGGCATTCCTATAGTCCTACCACGAAATGTTCTTAGAACCCAAACATGTTCTAATAACAAAAACAATGTTCTTAGAACATAAACCCGGTGAGTTAAAACAAGACGGTCGTGGAAACCACAAAAGGTTCTTAGAACATTCTTTGGTAGGGCTATAGGCGAGCCAGGACGCTTCGCCACTGCTTGAGCAACATCAAAAGGTTCTTAGAACATTATTTGGTAGGGCTATAGGCGAGCCAGGACGCTTCGCCACTGCTTGAGCAAAATAGAGGAGGTCGGAGGATTGCGTGGCCCAGCTGACGTTGCGGCGCCGCCGGCGTCGAAAACATCGGCCTCCGCATCGAGCCGCGTCGCCGATGCGTCGGCGATTCGGAGCGCTCCGCCGGCCGGATCCGCTCGGACCCCGCTTGGGCCCCGCTTGGGCCGCTTGGGGATCCTGGATGGCCCCCTCCATGATACCCACACACGCTGGTCCTGACCCCCTCTTCGACGCCCTCGAACCTCGACCCTCGGCGCCTGCGAAGGCCGACCGGGACTGCTGGACAGTCTGCTCGCAGCCCCCCATAGGTGCTTCCGCTCCTCCTTCTGCTCCTGCTCCTGCTCCTGCTCCTCCTCCTCCTCGTCCTTTTCCTCCTCGTCCTCTTCTTCCTCCTCTTCCTCCTCCTCCTCCTCGTCCTCCTCCTCCTCCTTCCTTGGCTCCTGGGAGGCGAGCTCCCAGCTGGGGACGAACTCTTGGGCCTCCGCTTGCAAAAGCTCCCACCACGGGACGAACACCGTGGCCTCGGGCCAAAGGCGAACGGAGGGAGGAGTAGTACGAACATTGAGAAGGAATGGGGGGAAGGATAGGGGAGGGGAAGCCAACGGTGAGGAAGAGAAGAGCGAGGGAGGGAGGGAGAGAAGGAGGACGAAGGAGGCAGGAGGAAGAGAATAATGAGGTCAAGGCGGCGGACGAGGATGCTGCATGATGATGAAGGGGACGGAGAAGGGAAGGAAAGAGGACGAACCTCGCTGAGGGGTATCCCTGCTGCCGGCCCGCACCCCACTGCCCGCGAGAAGGAAAAGACAACGGAAAACTTTTGTTTCGCGTAGCCAAAAAAGCTCAGAAGAGGGGTGATGAGCGCCAGCGGGTTTCTGTATCCGCCGCCAACCTCGAACCGATCTCCGGCACGGGCCCCCACACACACACCGCGCTGAAAGCACCGCGACTTTCCCGGACGGCGCGCCGACGTGGCGAGTTTGACCTCCCTCGGGCCCCCGCGCATGTTGCGAGAACTACGACAGACGACGATGACGACGGGCAGCATGTAGAATGTACGTCTGGGTATATTGCGAGCGCGAGAGTACAAGTCGTCGTCATTCTGGGATGAGGGAAGGGGAGGACAAGAGGAGGACGGGAGCGGGAACCAGCACGACGGAGGGGACGAAGTGGCAGAGGAGAAACGAAGAGGACAACGAGGATGAGAAAGATGAGGACGAGAAGGGTGAAGGTGAGGAGGAAGCGGAGGACGGGGAGGACAGGCAGGATGAAGAGGACAAGGAAGGCGAGCAGGAGGAAGCAGAAGACAACGAGGACAAAACCTGCAAATGGGAAGGACTGGGAAAGACAAGAAAACCACATCGACGAGGATGAACAGCAACACCGAACGGAAGAAACGAACTCCGCGACCTCGGCCCGGAGCTCGTTGGAACTGCTCGCCTGACCCTCGGAAACCGCGTCGGCGTCCCAGATGCCGGGCGCCGGGGCGATGACCTCCCACAGACGGCACCCAGAGACGGCGGCCACACGATGACGACGACAGCCTATGCACATGGAAGATATGGATGACGACGAAAATAGTTATAGCGACCCCATCCTCAATCAGAATCATTCTCCTTGTTCGCATGGAGGGGGAAGAAATGGAGGAATAATATAAGAACAATGATATAATGATACAGGATGGAATCTGTGGAGGGATGGAGGATGAGAAGTGACCAAGAAGGGACGGACGGGACGAGGAGACGAAAGAGTAGGAGGAGAAAGGGGAGGAACAGAAAGGGGACAGCAAGAAAGTGTGAAGAAAGAAACATAGGAATCGAGGGGAAGCTCGGAGATGAGAAGCGGAAAAAGGCGGGGGAAAATTAGCAGTCCCAAGGGGGGGGGAGGCCGATGGAGGGACAGCAGCAACCAGGAACGGTGACGGATGAAGCAATAGCGAGATGGAGGGAGAGAATGGCAAGGAGAGAATGACAGATAATCACAGAGAGGGAAAGAGAGAGAGAGAGAGAAACAGAGACAGAGAGAAAACACGAGAAGACGAAAACCAACGACGTCTTACAAACGTGTATGGTTCATCGTGGTTTGTAGATCCGTCAATAAAAAACATAGACACCTACACAAACATGCATAACGACCACGCAAAAACTGCAGAAACAAAGGAGACGAGGGAGAGAGGGACAACAACAAAACGCAAATACATCCGTTGACGTCAAGCTGCTACGGATCCTGATTTTGTCTCTGCAGTCGCGCGCCCAGTTCACCGTCCACCAGGGGAGGGGCGCCTGGCAAAACAAGTCACATCGGGGTGACTCAACTCGCTGGCTGCTCGAGTCAGCACCGCGCGGCATGGAAGACGCAGAAGGCTTCAGACATGCCCCCAGAAAACTCCGAATGTGGCCTCAAGAAACGAACGGGGCCAGAGACAGCCGATGCTCCCACGGGGCCCAGGAAGGCCCCCGGCAGCTCTGTGCCCCAGGAGGGCCCCAGAGCAATCTTCACAAAGGCTCCCGGCGTAGAGACCTCGTCTGATATGTTTTGGCATCTTGCCGCGCTAGCGCTGTTTCGGGCCTCCGACGAGTCAAAACGGCCTGCCCAGCCACCCGAATTGTCCCCGGGACCGCCGAACACGGCCGCCACGCCCCAAGACGCAACAATCTCAGCGCGGCCGACCCGCAACGGCCCAGCACGGCGCGGCGGGGCCCCGAGACAACGCACAAAGACAGCAAACAAATCAGGCCGACAGGTCGTGCTCGCCAAAACATGGCCCCAGGCGCCCTCCAATCTTCGCCCAGAGTGCCCGAGGCGCCCCAGAAACGGCCCCCCGCGCGCCCCGCGACGCAGTCCCAACTGCTCCAGAGCGGCCGCAGCCAGCTCATCCTCGGGGGCCAGCGGCACAGGGGGCAGCCCCTCGGATACGGCATGCGGCCGATTCCGCCTGCGGCGCGGGCCACGCGATATCGCTCAGCCCGCGCGCGTGCCCAGCACGGGCCACCTTGCCACTGCAGGCCCCTCGCGCATCATCGCCTTCTCGACCCTCTCCGAATCATCGTCGCAGCTCATAGCGTTGCGCCATGGGGCGACTCGGCCGCGCGCGCCTGGGTTGGAGCCCGCGCCGATGACGAGACCGAGCTCGCAGCCCGCGCGCGCTGCCGAGCCCGCGCCAGGAACTGGTGCCCCACCGCCCTCGCCGCGCGTCGCCTCGCTGCGCACTCGTGCATTGGCATTGCGCGGAGGGCTTCCGCAGGCGAGCGCAGTGGCCCGCTTGCACATCCACCTACTCCAGATTTCGTAATAAAGGGAGGGGGGTCTCATTTCGGGGGGGGGTCTCTTCCAGGCTATCTTGGAGGGCCTGGGGGGTCTGGGGACGATGTTTTGGAGGGTTCTCCCACGGGGGAGGTCTGAAATGGCTTGTCTTGGAGGGTCCAGACCCCCTCCCTTTTATTACGAAATCTGGAGTAGCCAATCTCTGGCGCCCGCGGATCAATTCGTACATGCTGAGCGGCAGGACTGCCCAGGCCGCGAGCACCTCCTCGCTCGGCGCCCCGCCGCCCTCGGCGCGCCGCGGGCGCTCGGCGCCCCTCCCCCGCCGCGCCCGTCGCGGCCGATGCCGGCGGGGCCGGCGTCGCACGCTTGCCAGCGACGCGCGCCGATGCCTGGCCGGGCGACGCCCGGCTTGGCCCAACAAGGGCCGCGGGCCACGCTGCGCCCGCAGCGCCACATCGGGCAGCGAAGCGGGGGGGGGGGCGCCGCCCCAGGGGAGGAGGAGGAGGAGGAGGAGGAGGAGGAGGAGGAGGAGGAGGAGGAGGAGGAGGAGGAGGAGGCGGAGGAGGAGGAGGAGGAGGAGGAGGCGGAGGAGGAGGAGGGGGCGGCGCCCCCTGGGGCGACCTGGTGCGTCACCTCCCGGCCGCCCGCGGCAGGCGTGCGTGCCGCTCTGGGCCCGCGGGCGGAGGCGCGCAGACGGGCCGAGGGTCGGCGGGGCGGCGCGCCGAGACGAGGCGGGCGCGGCGCGGCAACGCTGATGACTACCTGCCAGACCACCCCAACCCAACCCGAAGACCCGAATTTCGGGTTGGGGGGGGTAAGGGTTCCACACGTGTTTTTTCAACGTTTCCCGACCCCCCCCCACTGGAAATCGAGGGTAAATCTGAGCCTTCGGGTTGGGTTGGGGTGGTTTGGTGGGTGGTGAGCTGAGAGGTAGAGCAAGTACAGTCATCGGCCCGACCTAAGGAACGATAAGTAAGGAACGAAGCCCCTTACTTCTCCAAGGAGTAGCGCGGAAGGAACGACATATAACAGACAACGCAGTAAGGACCGATGAATCACGCATGCAAGCCCAAGGAACCGACCGAGCCCCTTTTGAAAAGGAAGTGTTCGCTATTCAAGCCGCTCACTGTAAGACAGGAAGGGCGCCATGGAATAGATGGGGAATGAAAGCGAAGTTCAGCTCAGCTCCCCGACCCGGAGGAGGACGCGGCAGGCGCTGGCGAATGATGGGGGCGACGGAGGGGGAGCGCGCATAACGGCGCGTCGCGTCATCATCCTGAAGGCCACATCCCAGGACGCACTTGATCGGCTGTCTGCCGATGCCGTCTTGCTGTGCCCCACCCACAGAAGATAGTTTCGATGGTGCGAGCGGTGACGCGCGCGCGCGCGGTGGCGCGGGGGTCTCTGTTTTCCGGGCAGCCAGTTCGGACCCGCGCGCGGTCGGCGCCATCGTCATTGGAGGCAGCTCCAAGGTTTTCTTGAAAACGAGGCCTGGGGCGAAAACCTGAAGGCTCCGAGCAGTCCTGAAGGCATCTTGGATAAGCTCAGCCACCATATTCTCGATCTGTTCCGGGTGAATGTCTTCGGGGGCGAGGGGCCTGATCTGGTTGAACCTAGAGCCCGCGAGTCCTCGGGGCGGGATTTCTGGGGCCCAGTACGATTGCAGCAGTCGCTCGCCAGAGGGAGCCTTGCAGTTGCGCGTGTTAGGAAGGTTCGAGAAGCAGGCGGAGGCGTGCGCGGCGCGTATCACAATGGCTTTAGCTGCAATCTCCAGGGGCCAGCATTCCTGAGGGCGCCCGAGATCGGCCAGTCCAGCGATCGCCGCTGGCGAGACAGCATGAATGCCTTGGACAGCAGGTGAATGAATTTATGGCTTTCCTTATCGTTGAGTCGCGCCCTCCTGGCACTGGGGAGAAACTTGGCGATGCGAGCTGGGATCGGCACGCAGTGCGCGTGGTAGGCAACGGCGGAGAATGTCAGCCCCTGGCCTGGACACATGACCCAGCTAGCTGTCCTCCCCAATGTGCTACCCACCTGCTAAGCGAGCGCTCCCCCGAGCCCCCGCGCCCGCGGGCGCTCCGAAGGCCGTCGCAAGGTCGGCAGAAATAAACGCGCGCGTGTTTCCCTGTTAAGGGCTCAGTGAACAAGGAAAAGGGCGGGCCAATAGACCCTGCAATGCAGATACCCCACCCCCCTCAAACTCCCCCCTAGTTTCATTCTCTCCGGCTCACGGATCGCACGCGACGCGCGCTTGCCCTCATCCGGGGTGCGCCCTCCTCGCCCCCTCGCCCCGACTCCGCTCCCTGGAGGGCTTCGCCCCACCAAAACGTTCATCACTCGGGCCTCGCTCCGTGCGTCAACCCGAGGGAGAACACCAGAAACCGGCCATTGGATCTGGGGTGCGCGCTCCTCGCCCCTCCTCTGCACTCCTGCCTAGCGGGCGTCGCCCCACCAGTACGTTCATCACCCGTACCTCGCTCTTTCCGCAATGCATGCACAGGAATGTATACACATACGCACGGTGAGAAACAGACAGAGAGAGGGAGAGAGAAAGACAACATACAGAGAGAGGGATAGACATGAAGAGATACGGCAATCACGCGAGCGAGTGATACCCCGACATGTGCATATGTATACACTATGCGCATGCATGCACATACATACGTTGATATAAACATATAAGTCGTTACATGTGTGTATATATACATATATACAAATGTATGAGAGATAACACCAACCAAGTAAAGGAGAAGGGAGAAAACGACAAATAGAGAGAGAACCACATAAAAACAATGAGAGAGAGAGACAGAAAACAAAAAAGAGAGCGAGAGAGAGCGAGAGAGGGAAAGACAACATGAGAGAGAGAGAACAACAAAAAAGAGAGAGACAACGAGGGAGCGGGAGAGAGAGAGAGCGAGAGCGAGATTGAGGGCTCAAGGGTAAGGCGAGGGAGGGGGGGAGGGAGGGAGCTCAGCAGAAGACAGGGGAGGGAGAGACGGGAGGGCGGGAGACAGGCACAGCTTGAGGTGTGTGCGGCAAGACGAGGCGACGGAGACAGGGGTGCCACAGGGACCCCTCTGTGGCCGGCCAGCGGCGCATGGACGACAGCCTGCTCTGCGCGCAGCCGGGCGACCTCCTCGGGAGGACACGGGCGCATTACCCTGCAGAGGGGGCCCGCCCTCATGGGCCGACTTGGGGTTCCTTCCTTCGGTGGCAACTCATGGGGGCCTCCCATACCCTCTTGTTGGTTCTCGCGAATCGACGCTCATCGACGCTCGCCGACGCTATATCGCCGCGGGCTTGTCAATGACCAAACGCACGTCGGCAATCGGCGCTAACGAGCTCTCAAGACGGAGTTGCCCGGTGTACAAAGCTGCCACGACTTGCAGCCGAACCCGCCTCTCCGCCCCCCTTCGTTTCTTCATCCTTTCGCTGCTCACCAGCCAGCGCGGAGCAAGGCCTGCACCGTGTTGCGCCAAGCAGCGCGCCAATTTTCCAGTGTGGCTTGACTTTTTGGGGACGGCACTCGCCAGGCCCAAGGTCGCGAAAAAACTTCTCAGGATGGAGCGCCGGCTCGCGGGCAAGGGTCGGGATTCTGGGGAGTTCGCACGACACAAAAGCAGCACGCCGACTCTCTGAATACCAGGCACGCTCTGGTTGTCACGACTTGTGCGTTGGCTGCTGAGACAGCGTGGATCGGTCAGCCTTAGCACTTGGGGCTTTTCGACATCACGCAGGAAGTTCGGTGTCGGCCGACTCCGGGGCACAGGTGGCGTTCAATCTTGAACGCCCGCGCCAGGCTGCCGTGAGCGACCCGCTTAGAATTATCCTGGCGAAGAACCCAACCACCTGCACGTGCGAAGCCCGCGAAGAAGGTGACACGAAGAAAAACAACCCCCCGATGGGATCACGAACCGTGTGAGGGGCGTGCCGATACCATGGGCATTCGGTGGGCACGGAGCTGCATGCGAACCAAGCCTTCGGTGGAGCTCCGTATGGGGCCACGAAGCGTGCGAGGGGTGTGCTGACAATGGCAATGTGGACGCATGCGAACGGCGCGACTGGGGCCTTCGGTGGGGCTGCCTGCGGGGTCACGAAACGTATGAGGGTGTGCCGGATTGGGTGGCGGGGGCCGACGCGGGCGATGTTACTCGGGCATTCGGTGGACACCCCTTATGGGGCCACGAAACGTGCGAAGGGTGTGCTGAGATTGGTGGCGGGGCCTCGTTCGGGCGGTCGCACTGGGGTTTCCGGTGGAACTCCCTACGGCGCCACGAAGCGTGTGAGGAGCGTGCTGACAATCGCGATGTGGACGCATGCGGGCGGCGCCGCTGAAGCCTTCGGTGGAGCTCCCTACGGGGTCACGAAACGTATGAGGGTGTGCCGAATAGGGTGGCGGGGACCGATGCGGGCGATGTTACTCGGGCATTCGGTGGACACCCCTTATGGGGCCACGGAGCGTGCGAGGGGTGTGCTGAAATTGGTGGCGGGGCCTCGTTCGGGCGGTCGCACTGGGGCTTGAACTCCTTACGGCGCCACGAAACGTGTGAGGAGTGTGCCGAAAATGATGGCGGGGGCGCATGCGGGCGGCGCCGCTGAAGCTTTCGGTGGAGCTCCCTACGGGGACACGGATGGCCTTCAGCGCTGCTCTCTATAGGGGGCCACTAAACGTGTGAAGGGTGTACCGCCGTGGGTGGCGGGGACGCATGTGGGTTCACCGGGGTTTTCGGTGGAGCCCCCGACGTGGCCACGAAACGTATGAGGGTGTGCCAAGGTGGATGGCTGGGACGCATGCGAACTGCGCCACTAGGACCTTCGGTGGGTCCGTGGGCCCCCCTTTATGGGGCCAAGAAACATGTGAGGAGTGCGACAGACTCGGAAGCGGGGACGCATGCAAGCTGCGCCACTGGGACCTTTGGTGGGGTTCGCTATGAGGCCAGGGAACATGTGAGGGGTGTGCCGAAATCAATGGCGGGGACGCATGCGGGCTGCGCCGCTGTGACCTTGCGTGGAGCTCCGCGTGGGGCCGCAAAGCGCGTGAGGGTGTGCCTGCATGGGTGGCGGGGGCACGTGCGACATGCGCCACTGGGACGTTCGGTGGAACTTCCTATGGGGCCACGAGACAGGTACCGACATGGGCGGCGGTAGCGCACGCGAGTTGCGCCATTGGGATCTTCGGTTGAGCCCCCGACGGGGCAACGCGACGTGTGAGGATGTGTCAGCGCGAGCGGTGGGGGCGCATGCGAACTGCCCCGCCTGGATATTCGGAAAAATTCCCTTTGTGGCCACAAAACATGTGAGGGGTGTGCCGAAATGGACTGCGGGGGCGCATGCGAACTGCGCCACTGGGACCTTCGGTGGGGCTCCCTGCGGGGCCGCGAAACGTGTGAGGAGGCCAACCGTCATGGCGGGGACTCATACGAACTGCGCCTCCGGGACATTCAATGGAGCTCCGTATGGGGCAACGAAACGCGTGGGGGCGCGCCGAAAGTTAAAGGCGGAGGCGCATGCGAACTGCGCAATTGGGACCTTTGGCGGGGGTCCCTTTGGGTCACGGAACGTTTGAAGGCTGTTCCGAAATAGCTAGCGGGGGCCCGTGAGAACTGCGCCACTGGGACCATCGGTGGGCTTCCCCGCGGGGCCACGGAACGCGTGACGGGTTCGCGCAAGCTGACGGAGATCGCGGTGATGATGACGGCGATAATGATGACGACGCCGGCGGCGACGACGCCGACGACGCTGGTTTCAACGCCCACTCGGCATAAAACAGCCGAAGGGTTCGGGCACAATATATGTATGCCTGGGCCACGCCTTGCTTGCGCGCGTCACGCTGCGGCCTCCAGGAGTGCTCTGGCCCCAGAGGAGACACCAAGAACAACAGCTCAGAGCTAACCTCCAAGAAACGATGCCTCGAAAGATCTCGGGGCCAGAACCCAACGAACTCAGCTGCCTCCGAAACGGCCTCACATTCATCTGGAGGGTGACAGTCCTCTGCGGCAAACGCCGCGGGAGGACTCGCACGGACAACTATTTCTTGCCCATCTTGCGGACCAGGTTGCCCTTGGGGGGCGCGCCCCTATTTGCCCGCTGCTCCCATGTCCCTGAAGATTACCGAGAATGCGCGATTCATCTCAAGCAGCAGACAACTCTCTGGGAGGGGGAACGCGACCTCGAGGGGATGCGCATGCATTTCGTTGAGCTCTGCCTCTTCCTTCGCCTTTTTGCACACGGCCTCGGCTGTGTCCCTTCCCTTTGCGACCGCGACCTGCCCGCGAAGATCGATCGTGACCCCGGTCCTCTTGCCGTTGTAGGTCTTGTTGAACCCACAGACTTTGCGCCACCCCTCTATCATAATCGCGTCCTTGCAGGCTTCTATGTGCAACTTGAGCCGCTCTGCTAGGCACTGGTAGCCCCGGAGGTCTTGGGAGACGCCCTGTGCGAAAAAGTTCGCAATATCGCTCAGAAGACTCCCGAGGAGGTTAAGATGCGGGCTCCCTAGGTTGTGGCCCCCTCCCTTCTCCTTGACCTCCGTGTCGTGCCGCTTCTGGATGGCTGCCATAATCTTGACGATCAAGGCGTCGCTATGAAGAACTTGTTGATCTGACCCTCGAACTCCAGCGTGCGTATTCGACTCTCTAGCTGCCGCACTAGCTTCTGGTCCGAGGCCACGTTCTCCGTGTTCGGCTTTTTGGCGGGGAGCGCTTTCCTCGTTGCCTGTCGCTCTTCCCGGCTTTTTGCCTTGGTGGAGGCCGCTCCACTGCATCTCTCTCGGACGGAAGCTCTTTCCTGAAAAAACGATCTGGTGTTCTGGTAGTAGAGAAGAGTAAAGCCCAAGCTGTCAGTGCCAACGGAACTGCTCAGTATAACCGGTTGGAGTGTTACAGGTAGGGCGCTGTATTTCAAAAGTCCCTTGAATTTCAATTCCTGATTTAGCTCGGTCTGGTATACAATACCCTTTGGTAAAACCCGTGCGCATAGGATTGTTTGTTATGGCGTTGCTTTTGAATATCGCGTTGCACGCAGTACATTGATTCTGCATTGCCACGATACGTGCAACATGTCGTACTCCATGAGTGCCACTCTTGGTGTGCGCGAGGTGTTTGGTAAGAACATGCTGTGTAGCAAACGTCGCGTCACATGATAACCCATCCGCCCCCATATGCTGGACACCTATAAGGGAGGGGGGAGGAGGAGTGAGAAGTGACCGCAGGGCGCTGTCTCTTCAAAACGATGACCGAAGTCCATAGAATGCTTGGGAAACCACAAACACATCCCTCGGGGGGGGGGGCATGATCTGGCGGCGAATCCAGAGTGAAAAGAGAGGGGGCAAGCCTTTTCAAAAGGCGGCGGGGCTTCTTAGAAACCCGCGCGTTTTGTGGGTCGTCTTCTAAGCTATGTCCGAAAAAGCATACAACAACAAACGACTGTTTGGATTGTGCGGGGGGGGGGGTCTGAAACATCCAGCCGCTTGCCGAAACAACAAAAAACATGCCCTTTTCTCACTTCCCCCCAGGGCTCGCCGCCAAATGCTTCGGATGTTGGTCGAAGAGCCCCTGGCCCAAGGCGCCCCCGGTTTTTCAAAGAAACCCACGAGGCCCAAAGCACCCCTCACGAGGCCCAGGGGGCAGGGGCTCCAAAATGGAGCGACAAGTTGGGGGCACCTTGGGCCAGGCGCATTTCTAGCAACCCCCGAATATATTACCGCGCCGTTTGTTTTCGACGCGCCCGACCGCGCCCCGAATGGACGACGCCGACGCCACGGCAAACCCATGGCAAACCCGTGAGCAGGGGCCAACCGTCCTGGCACTCCTATAGGCCTACCACGACATGTTCCTAGAACCCACATATGTTCCAATAGCAATCACAATGCCCTAAGAACATAAAGCGCGACGCGTTGAAACAAACCAATATCGGCCAGAAATGTTCTAAGAACATTTCGTGTGGACCACGAAAAACAAAGGTTCTTAGCACATTCCTCGGTGGCCCTAAAGGCGAGCCAGGACTCTTCGCCACTGCTCGAATGTCTGCCGTCCTCCGAATTGTTCGCGGATTAATGAGGGCGATACACCTGTGCCCTTGCAGTTAAAACCCTGGGCATAATGAAATGCGGTGTCCAGGAGGGGCAATAAACGCTTTACCGCCAAATCAGATGATCATGATGGTGCCGATGATGTTCATGAAGAAGAAGATGATGATGATGATGATGATGATGATGATGTTGGTGATAATGCTGATGATGCTGATTCTGATGATCTTGAACGCTCCTCTAGATCCTCGCTATGAGTGTCCTTGGTGCTCCTCGAGACCTGGCACCTCAAGCCTGCCTACGCCGTGGAGGTCCTCGGCGCCCCCCGCCAGGACACCTCTCTTGCGAAACACCTCGAACCAATCGCCCATGCAGGCTCGGCGCCCCTTGGTGCCGTCCTTGCAGGGCAACCGCTGTTAATGATGTTTGATAGTCGACCTAAGAAGATACATTTTCGATTCGCAACTGGCCCCACGACGAGAAAGTTCGGCCTTGCCGTGCCTCTCCCCCGACCAAATCTGCGGGGATCATAAACTGTCGGGGTCTAAGGGAGTAGGTACTCTTTATTATCTCTGGGCCGCGTTTCACTGGAGGGGGGAAAGGTGCCCTTGTCGGGCCCTAGAGGCCCCCTTTGGGGCCCTCCAGGGCCCCTTCTCGGGCCCTGAAGGGCCCCTGTTCGGCAGCCCTTGCTGCCCGCCCCCCCACGACGCAACGCCCAATCAAATCTCCTGCTGGGCTTCCGCTGGCTCGAGCCGCCCCCGACTTGCTCCTGGCCCTCCGCGGGCCCTCTTGGGCGCCCGAGTTATCCAGGGTAACTCGGGTCCGGGGTAACTCGGGTTTGGATTCCCGAAAAAGGAACCCGAGTTAGCCCTGACCCGAGTTACCCCTGATGATTCGGGGCTCTGGACGCCCGAGTTATCCGGGGTAACCCGGGTCCGGGGTAACTCGGGTTTGGATTCCCGAAAAGCGAACCCGAGTTAGCCCTGACCCGAGTTACCCCTGATGATTCGGGGTTCTGACCCTCCGCCTGCCCTCGGCCGAGGGCGAGGCGAGGCGCCGACGCCTCGAGAGCGGGGCCCTTCTTGGGGGCGCCCGGCACCCACAGACCTCCAGCGTCGCCCGTCTCTTTGGGGGAGCGCCATTTCGGGACTCGTCTCTCGTCCTGGGCATGTCTCCTCTCCTCTCCTCCTCCTCCTCCTCCTCCTCCTCCTCCTCCTCCTGCTCCTCCTCCTCCTCCTCCTCCCTCCCTTCTCCTCCCTTCTCCTCCCTCCTCCCTCCTCCTCCCTGCTCCATCCTCCTCCCTCCTCCTCCTCTCCAGCGTCGCGCAAGACCTCAAACCTGCCACGGGCGTCCGCGAGACCCGACCCGCGATGGAGAGCAGGTCCAGCGGACGGGGGGGTTGAGGCCTGCGGGCCCCGCGCCGCGAACCCACAGCACGACGGAGCCAGGCTCCCCTCGCTCGCCGCCGCTCGGACGTCCCTTCCCCGTGCATCTGTCGACTTCGTGCGCGTATCTGAAGGGGAACTGGGACACACAAATAGACACACACAAAGAATAAGATCTCCCCTATTTTCCCATATTTTCTGGGTGTTTGTCTTCCCCCCACTTCCCATATTTTCCCATATTTTCTGGGAATCGACGATTAATTGTGTCTGTGTTTTTTCCCCTCCTGAGTATTTTCCGCTACATGATCAAAGATGCTCCTCGATGGTCCTCGCAGAGAAAAAATGCACACGTACGAGCGATGCCGAGCTCGAGTCATGAAAACCTCAGGACGGGAGCTGTTTCTCCACTTTCGGCTTCTGGGGGCCCTGACCGGGCCTCGGGACCGCCAAAAACGAATCAGGATGAAAACCCGTTGCCGGAGAATGGGTCGAGACCTCTGGGAGTCGACATTGTGGAAAAAAATCATTCGGCGGCGAGCGAGGGAGGGGCAGTCCTTCTCAGAAGGCGGCGGGGCTTCTCAGAAGCGCTCCGGCCTTCTGAACAGTTTTCCGTGTCTTCGGGGACGGCTGAGAAGACTTCTCAGAAGGCCGATGGACTTTCGAGCCTTCTGAGGAGGCCCGCCCCCTCTGCATTCCCCCCCCGGGCTCGCCGCCGAGTCGTGGCGTCGGGGGTCTGGGGAGCACGCCTGGGATCCTGGCCGGGCCAGTCCTGGGCCCCCGGTCGGTGGACGCGCGCTCCCCCGCGAGGCCAGAGGGGCAGGCGCACGGACCCTGTCGACACGCGACCGGCCCGGCCAGCGCATGGCCGCGGATGCTGTCGGCGCGCGCACGGGGGGGGGGGGCTCGGCGGGGCGGTTTCCCGTGGAGGGCGGGGCACACGCTCCCGGGAGCGGCCGAGAGGGGGGTGTCCAAGAGAGGGGGGGGGGGGGGGGCAAATCATGACCGGCGGCATGTGCGCGGCCCAGCGGGGGGGCCGGGAGCGTAATGAAACAAGAAGAGACGCCGTGAAGTCTGGGGAAATATCATGGCCCCCGCCATGAGATGCACCCCCCCTCAGACCCAGACCCCCGACGCAATGATTTTTTCATTACGTCAACCTCCAGTGGTCCCGACCCTTTCCCCATGACCGGCTTTGCATCCTGAGTCGTTTTTCGACGCTCCCGAGGCCCGGTGAGGGCCCCCAGAGGCCGAAAACTAGGAAAAACCTCCCGTCACGATTTCTTCATTACTCCAGGGGGTCTGGGGACTGGGAGGGCCCTCGTCAGACCGGGAGGCCCCCCGCGAAGGCCCCCGCCTTCTCTCGGGAGAGCTCCTCCGCCCTCCCGGGCCCCATGGGGCCCTGGCGGCTCGATCTCTCCGCGCGCCGGGCGTTGTGGCGCCCCGCGTCGGGGCCCCCGGGGGCCCTCACGGATCGATATGCGGTCGGCAACCGGCCGAGGGAGCTCGGCGCTTCTGCGTCGCAGCGCCCGGCCTCGGGGCGAGGCCGCCCCCCCCCCCCCCCCTCCCCTCCCCCCCCCTTTCGGGATCATTGCCCTGCTCGACGTCCCGACTGAGCGAGTAGAGAGGGGATCTGCGCCATGGTAAGGGATGGGAGGGAGGGGTAGGATGTCAGATATGACGCGAGCGCACCTAGCTTGCCCCTCCCCCCCTCTCCCCCCCCCCCCCCCGCGCCACCCTCCCCGTGTGCGCCGCCGAGGCGACCTGGCGCCCCCCGGCTCCTGCACGCTGAAGGTGGGGTTGAAGATGCTCCCGCTCAGCAGCGGACCCCAGCTCCGGGGCGCGCCCACCTGGGCTCCGCGCGCAAGAGGGCGCGCGGCTTTCGGGGGGCCGGGTGGGCCGAACCCAAGCGCGCAGGCCGCTGCCATCGTGGACCCCTGAGGGGGTACATCCGGGGGAAGTCCGGCTCAGGGGAGGACATATCGGGCTGGAATCGGCAGTACATCGCCAACAGATCGGCGATAGGCCCCGGATAGCGGCTATGCACGCTAGGGGTGAGGATATCGGACTCCCGTCGTCGATGAATAGGCGAGAGGGGGGCATGCATCCCAGCCCCCAGTTCCACCCCCTATCGGCAATGAATGGGCGATTGGGGGTCCGAGTACGAAGAAGCACGGCCCTACCTACAATCCAGGAGGGAAGCTCCATGACTACAGGGGGACCGTGACCAGAACCGACGCGAGGGGCCGCTCCCCAACCACGGCCTCCGAAATCTTCCCTCGTGGCGCTGTTCGGCCACCGCAGCCGGCTCTCCCTCCCCTTTCACTGCCCCTGAACCCCACGTCGGCCCGCACGAAAAGTCACTGCGGCGAAGAGCCGCTCTTTCGGGGGAGCAAAATGATATCGGAGAAATGCCCCAATCAGGGCTATAGGGCTACAGGGCTATTGGGCTGCTATTGGGCTATATAGGGCTATCGGGCTATATGGCACCCCCGGGCACCCGGGCACCCCCGGGCGCGCCCGGGCTCCCGGGCACCCGCGGGCACCCCCGGGCACCCGGGCACCCCCGGGCGCCCGGGAGCAAAAGAATACCGATGCCGCTGCGCCCCAGACCTCTCCTGGGGTGCGTCCTGACCAGAACTTCGAGGCGGATCCAGCCGTGGCGACGAGGGCCTCCCAGGAGGCCCCCCAACAAGGAGAAAACGAGGAAAGGGTAGCCTTGCAACTGACTACCTACCAGACCACCCCAACCCAACCCGAAGGCAAGAATTTCGGGTTGGGGGGGTAAGGGCTCCATACGTGTTTTTTTCGATGTTCCGCGACCCCCCCCCCACTGGAAATGGATGGCAAATCTGAGCCTTCGGGTTGGGCTGGGGTGGTGTGGGGAGCAACATTGCAGAAATCATGATCGGAGCCCTTGACTGCATCTTTCTGCGCCATTTTCCGCCCCGGATTGTGAGGGTCCTGGGGCCCGAAACTGGGCGAACACGCCCGTGGTGAAAAAAACGCAACGCCAAGATCTCAAGGGATACCTTCCCAGACATGCGACGTCCTGATTTTTTCAGGACGGCGCCCTTGGAAATCTAGACCCTTTCCCTGGGGCCGGTTTTCCGTCCAGAGTCGTTTTTTGATGGTCCCGAGGCCCGGCGTGGGCCCCCAGGGGCCGAAAATAGCGAAACACTTCCCGTCCTGATTTTTACGACGCCATCATGTCTGGGTTTCCTTCCTCTGACTTTCTGCGCGTCGCCGGCCTCTCTCGCCAGCGCCGCCGCCGCCGTCCCGGCGCGCGAGCGCCGCACCTCGGAGGCGGCGATATGGGGGCGAGTAGCCCAGGGGAGAGCAATCTACTTGTACTTTCGGGTGGTGCGCCGATGACCCATGTCTTCGGAGAGGCTCCCGGGCGAATGCGTGCAATGCCCGCCCCTGGGCTATATTCGCCCCTATCTTTGGCCGCCCGAGATGGGTACGGAACAACTGGGTACCAAGCCCAGCAACAGATGTTGTTCCAAACCAGCAGCGGCCGCTGTTGGACGGGCGGCCTCCTGCGTCGAATGGGCGCAGGCCGCGGCGGCGCGGACAGCGAGCCCCGTTCAAAGGGAACAGGAACTGCTGCTGGGCACCGAGGCCCATTCTCTCCGTATGCCCACCTCGGGCGCCCAGACCTCCGTGGGCCCTGGAAACGACAGGGCCGATTTTGTTACAGGTTCCGTTTTGCCGTATGTTTGCCGGTTCCGGTCGCCGTTTTCGTTACCTTTTCCATTTTCAATGGACATTTTTCCGGAAACGGTGAAAAAACGGCCCTGTCGTTTTCGGGGCCCACAAAGGCCCAGACGAGCGCCCTCGCGGCCTCCTCCTCCTCGTCCTCCTCCTCCTCGTCCTCCTCCTCCTCCTCCTCCTCCTCCTCCTCCTCCTCCTCCTCCTCCCCCTCGTCCTCTCGCGGCCTTCCCCGCGCAGTGCCCGGCGGCGGCGGCGGCGCTCCCCGCCGGGGCGGCGGCGGCGGCGCCGCCCGGCGCGGGCGCCGCGGGCGCGGGGCCCGCGGGCGCGGCCTCGGCGGGCCGGGCCCGCGCCCTCGCCACGAGGCCTCCTCGGGCGGGGTGGAGGGCCACCAGGACGTAAGTCGGGCCTGTCCCCCTGCAGCGGGGATTTTGGACGGAAATGTAATACAAATGCCCCCCCAAAAGCCCCCCCGAATGGTCCACAAATGCGACAAAAAAATCGTCCCCAGACTAATTTTATACTCTTTCTTTGAAGACATTCCCCCTGTAGAGGGACAGGCCCGACTTCATCCCAGACCCCGATGTCAAAAATCCCCCTTGGACCCCCTTCCGGGGGGGCACGACACCCAGCGT
>CAUYUJ010016501.1:45000-71411 GCA_963575745.1 Prorocentrum cordatum | reverse complement strand
ACGACGACGACCACGACGACGACGACGAACATCTATGTCCATGGCTTTATGAATCCGTTCGTACGGTTGGAAAGGCCATGAGACACCCGTCGCTGAAGAATCCTAGACACCGGTCGGGGCCAGGCCACACGCCGCGATGGTTCGGATTCTTTGCAATGGATGGTTTCACAGCTAAGTGGACTCAACAAGCATGGACAATGATGCTGCGCGCGGGCAACAAAGAGAAGGAAGCGAGGAGGAGGGAAAGGAGGAGGAGGGGGAGGGGACCCTCTCTCCCGTTCGCCTGCGGGGCCGCGAGCATGACGCCGACGGCGGCGCCGACGGCGGCGACGGCGGCATCGGCGGCGGCGACAGCGGCCAGGGCGGTCCTTTTTCCTCCTCCTCCTGCTCCTCCTCCTCCTCCTCCTCCTTCTCCTCCTCCTCCTCGTCCTCTTCCTCGCCCTCTTCCTCCTCCTCCTCCTCCTCCTCCTCCTCCTCCTCCTCCTCCTCCTCCTCCTCCTCCTCCCTCCCTATGGGACCACGAAACGTGTGAGGGGTGTGCCAAAGTGGGTCTGCGGCGCCATGTGGGGTGCGCCACTTGGACCTGAGATGGAGCTCCCTGTGGGGCCACGAAACGTGTGAAAGGGGTGCCATGTGAACTGCACCATTGGGACCTTAGGTGGAGCTTCCTGAGGGGCCACGAAACGTGTGAGGGGTGTGCCAAAAAGGGGCGGTGGCGCCATGCGAGCTGCGCCACTTGGACCTCAGGTGGAGCTCCCTGAGGGGCCACGAAATCTGTGAGGGGTGTGCCAAAATGGGGCGGTGGCGCCATGCGAGCTGCGCCACTTGGACCGTAAATGGAGCTCCCTATGGGGCCCCGAAACGTGTGAGGGGTGTGCCAAAAAGGGGCGGTGGCGCCATGCGAGCTGCGCCACGTGGACCTTAGGTGGAGCTCCCTATGGGGTCACGAAACGTGTGTGTGCCAAAAGGAGCTCCCTGAGGGGCCACGAAACGTGTGAGGGGTGTGCCAAAATGGGGCGGTGGCGCCATGCGAGCTGCGCCACTTGGACCGTAGATGGAGCTCCCTATGGGGCCACGAAGCGTGTGAGGGGTGTGCCAAAATGGGGCGGTGGCGCCATGCGAGCTGCGCCACTTGGACCTTAGGTGGAGCTCCCTATGGGGCCACGAAACGTGTGAGGGGTGTGCCAAAATGGGTGTGCGGGACGCATGCGGGCACACCCACTGGGTGCACCACTGGGACCTTAGGTGCAGCTCCCTGAGGGGCCACGAAACGTGTGAGGGGTGTGCCAAAATGGGGCGGTGGCGCCATGCGAGCTGCGCCACTTGGACCTCAGGTGGAGCTCCCTGAGGGGCCACGAAATCTGTGAGGGGTGTGCCAAAATGGGGCGGTGGCGCCATGCGAGCCGCGCCACTTGGACCGTAAATGGAGTTCCCTATGGGGCCACGAAACGTGTGAGGGGTGTGCCAAAAAAGGGCGGTGGCGCCATGCGAGCTGCGCCACGTGGACCTTAGGTGGAGCTCCCGATGGGGCCACGAAACGTGTGAGGGGTGTGCCAAAAGGAGCTCCCTGAGGGGCCACGAAATCTGTGAGGGGTGTGCCAAAATGGTGCGGTGGCGCCATGCGAGCTGCGCCGCTTGGACCGTAGATGGAGCTCCCTATGGGGCCACGAAACGTGTGAGGGGTGTGCCAAAATGGGGCGGTGGCGCCATGCGAGCTGCGCCACGTGGACCTTAGGTGGAGCTCCCCATGGGGCCACGAAACGTGTGAGGGGTGTGCCAAAAGGAGCTCCCTGAGGGGCCACGAAATCTGTGAGGGGTGTGCCAAAATGGGGCGGTGGCGCCATGCGAGCTGCGCCACTTGGACCGTAGATGGAGCTCCCTATGGGGCCACGAAACGTGTGAGGGGTGTGCCAAAATGGGGCGGTGGCGCCATGCGAGCTGCGCCACTTGGACCTTAGGTGGAGCTCCCTATGGGGCCACGAAACGTGTGAGGGGTGTGCCAAAATGGGTGTGCGGGACGCATGCGGGCACACCCACTGGGCCCTTCGGTGGAGCTCCGTATGGGGCCACGAAACGTGCGATGATGGCGACGAGGACAACGATGATGGTGATGACGACGATGATGGTGATGATGACGATGATGGTTATGATGGCGACCATGATGTTGATGCTGATGACGATGATGATGATACTGATGATGATAATGATGATGATGACGATGATGATGATGATGACGATGAGGATGATAGGAGGGGAGAGGAGGCGGAGGAGGAGAGGAGGAAGGAGACGCGGGGCACCGTCTCTTCAAAACGAGGACCCAACACCACAGGATGGTTGGGAAATAACGGTCATGCGCGAGACGGACTAGCGACCTTACGCGGCGGCTTACGCGATCGCCAGCGCGGCACGCCACGTTGGAAACGGGGGCGCTTCCGCGCGACCTCACGCGGGCAGCTTACGCGCCAGTGTAGGCGAAGCCGACCCCGTTTCTGCTGCGTCGCTCCCGTGGCAACGGCGCGCGCCGAGGATTCACAGAAGCGGGACCCGTCGCTACTGCACGCGCCCTGATCCATGCTTGCGCGTCCTCAACCTGGCGGCGCGCACAAGGGGGTTGGGCGGAGTTGGGAAGGCGTCTTAGAAGGAAGCTGCGTCTTAAAGGCGTTGGCATCACACCCACAGATCAGGCCCGCGCCCTCGAAGAGGCAGGGGTGCCTCTGAGAAGCCAAGGAGCCCCATCCCCCCTCCCCCACACCCCCCTCTGCGCGTGGCCGAAAGCCCTCCCGGGCGATGGCCTTCCCCAGAGGAGGAGGAGGAAAGGGAGGAGGAGGAGGAGGAGGAGGAGGAGGAGGAGGAGGAAGGGGGTGGGGCGGGAGGAGGAGGAGGAGGAGGAGGAGGAGGAGGAGGAGGAGGAAAAAGCGCGCGCGGTGGGCGGCGCCTCGCCCCAGGCGCACTCCCCGTTGCAAGCCTGGGGCGCGGGCGGGTGGGGCGCGGCTCCCCGCGGAGCGGCCTTCGGCCGGCGCGGGAAGCAGGAGATCGGGCCTCGGCTTGTGTGGTGCCCATCGCACTGAAGGACCACATCCCAGAAATGAGTTCGAGCACCCAGAACGGTGTCGAAAGGGTATCGTACCGAAAGAGTGTCGAAACAGCGTCGGACGAGTATCTCCCAGGGCCCGGCACGTGAAAAACCTCGAGCTTTTGAGCATTTACCTAGTGCGCTGGAACATCATAAGCCTCGGCTGCACTCGGGGGGGGGGGGGGGGCGAGACCCCCTCGCGTTGTGGAAAATCGCTGCGTGCGGTTTTTCGCTATGTTCGGCCTCTGAGTGCCCTCACCGAGCCTCGGGAGCGTCAAAAAACAACTCGGGACGAGAAACCGGTCCCGGAGGATGGGTCGATACCTCTGGGGGTCGACGCTATGCAAAAGTCATGACGTCGGGGGTCTGGGAGGGTAGGATAGCAAAGGGTAGGGTAGAAAATCATTTTGGACACCCGAAATGGGTACCGAAAGAATGGGTACAATGCCCAACAACAAATGTTGTCCCAAACCAACAGCGGCCGCTGTTGGGCAGGCGGCCTTCTGTCTCGAATGGACACAGGCCGCGGCGGCGCGGACAGCGAGTCCTGTTCAAACTGAACAGGAACTGCTCTTGGGCATTGTACCCATTCTTTCCGTGCCCATCTCGTTCGTGCAGAATCATCAAGTAGTTCGTGCTCCTGGAAGCGCTCCCCGCGCCGGGAGGCGCCCGTGCCGCGCGGCGTGTGCCCGGGCGGCGGGGCCGAAGCCGGCTATGTGCGGCAAGTGTCGTGGCCCCCCCCCTCCTCCTCCTCCTCATCCTCCTCCTCCTCCTCCTCCTCTTCCTCCTCCTCCTCCTCCTCCTCCTCCTCTTCTCCTCCTCCTCTCCTCCTCCTCCTCCTCCTCCTCCTCCTCCTCCTCCTCGTTCCCTACCCCGCCCTTTCGCGCCGTGGCCCGAGGGAAGCGGGAGATCGGGCCTCGGCTGCACGCAGGCCCTGACATCCCCGCGCCTCGGAGAGAGCACGACGAGAGATGGGCAATGGGCCGTCAGAGCACGACTGGGGTCTAGGAGGAGGAAAAACGGCATAAACAGAAACAGTTGGGGCTCCGCGCGGATTTCTTGGATCTGCGCTGGACCCCCCCTCCCCTGGCGCGCGGGGCGCGCAAGGGGCGGCGGCGCCGGAGGCGCCGCCGGGGGGGGGGGCCCAGCGCGGATCCAAGAGATCCGCACGGAGCGCCCAAAGCTCATGTCTGTGCCGTGCTGCTCCTCCTCGAGGGCCGAAGCGCGGTGACGTCGTGAAAAAAAACAGAAAAACTGCGGAGGTCCACTTCGTGAAAAACAACAAAAAACAAAAACAAAAACAAAAACAAAACAAAAAACAAAAAAAAAAAAAAAAAAAAAAAACGTCGGGGGTCTGGGTCTGGTGCGCCACGTTTAGACGAGCGCGTTCCACTGCTCGCAGAGTCACTACTCGCAACTGGCCCGGATCCCCTGCGGGGGATCTGCGACAGATGACACGATGAAAGCAGACATGTGTGTTTTCGGACGTCTGCGAGAGTAGGCACCTTGCGAGCAGTGGAGCGCGCTCGGCGAAGTTTACGGGGCCGCTGGGCTCGGGAGCGGCCAAGAGGGGGGTGTCCAAGAGAGGGGTGTGCAAATCATGACCGGCGGCATGTGCGCGGCCCAGCGGGGGGGGCCAGGGACGTCATGAAAACAAGCAGAGGCGCCATGAAACCTGGGAAATACCATGGCCCCCGCCATGATATCCACCCCTCCCTGGTCATCATCCCCCTCTTTGCCGCCCCCGATGGGAAAGGGGGAGGGGGGCAAATCCAAGCGCGCGAGCGAGGAGGAGGAGGAGGAGGAGGAGGAGGAGGAAGAGGAAGAGGGAGGAAGGGGGAGGAAGGGGGAGGGAGGAGGAGGAGGAGGAGGAGGAGGAGGAGGAGGAGGGAGGAAGGGGGAGGAAGGGGGAGGGGAGGAGGAGGAGGAGGAGGAGGAGGAAGGAGAAGGAGGAGGAGTGAGTCTTTCAGTGTGTGGTCCCTGGAATCGGCGGCGAGCGAGGGGGGAAACGAGGAGGAGAAGGCCTTCTCGGAAGGCGGCGGGACTTCTCAGAAGCCCTCGCACCCTCTGAGAAGTTTTTGTCCCGTCTTCGGGGAAGGCTCAGGAAACTTCTCAGAAGCCCCAGGGACTTCCGAGCCTTCTGAGAAGGCCCGCACTTCTCACTTCCCCCCCTCGCTCGCCGCCGAGCGTGGGGTCCCTCGAAAGCTCGACCCTCTCCCAGGGGCCAGCGTTCCATCTTCACGGTCCCGCGGTGCCTGGCGAGGGCCTCTGGAGAGGCCGGAGGCGGCGAAGCAAATCCGTCCTGCTTTTCAGTACGTTGGATCTCTGGGGCAACATCGAATCGGCCGATCCAAGATGTACAGTCAGCCCGTATAACAAGGACGCACGAGAAGGATGCAATCGACCCGTAAAAATAGCCGAACAATCGTCCCCTGACTATTTTTTGACTATTTGAGGATATGCCTCCTGTGAGGGGGGACATGCCGACTTCACCCTACAGTAAACCCGTATAACAAGGACGCACGATAAGGATACAAGGGCCTTGGACGCCCATCTCGAAGCCTTTCGAGCGGGGCGCGGCCATCGAAAACGGCGAAGGATGGGCCGCGGAGGCAAGGATGCAAGGGTCCCATTGGGATGGTTGCCCATCCTTACTATGCGGGTTGATTGGACTCCTGTCATAGAACCTAATCGGCCGCTCCAGGATGTAGAGCAGCGCCAAGCCAGCACCATCGGGCCGCACCAGATCGCCAGAACACTGGAGCCGCACTGGACCGAGCCCCCCCCTCAGACGAAGCCAAGACGAAGATAGAGCCTGGTTGGGGAAAATCGGGCATCTCTCGGATCCAGCGGATCCGGAAGAGTCTCGGGCCCCGCGCCCTTCTCAGAGCGTTCCGGAACGCTCTGAGAGCGTTTCGGGACGTTCCGGAACGGATTTATCCCCGCCCGCCTTCTGAGAAGTCTTGAGCTACCCCCGAAGGCACGAAAAAAAAAACTCTGAAGGTGCGAGGGCTGCTGAGGAGCCACGCCGCCTTCTGAGAGGGCCTGCTCCTTCTCGCTTCCCCCCCCCGCCCGCCGCCGAACCTAGGAGGTTGGGCTGGTGGGGCCGAGTGCACGGTTTCCCCTGGGGCCGTAGGCGACCCGAGGAGGAGGAGGAGGAGGAGGAGGAGGAGGAGGAGGAGGAGGAGGAGGACGGGTCGCCTAAGCCCTTCGGAGAAACCCTCCAGGGCCGAGATGCCACTTGCGGCTCGTCTTTGAAGCGCCGCACCAGCGCGCCGCGGCCGGCTCGGGCGGGCCGCCGCCGCGGCCGCCGCTGCCGCCCCGGGGCGGCCGGCCCCCCACGAGTTCCTCGGTGCGGGGCCCGTGCCCTCTCCTGCGGCGAAGCCCGGGCAGGGACAGAGTGGCAGAGGCTGGAGGGGCCCAGGGACACACAGATGAAGAGGCGCAGCTCTGTTGGACGCCCGAAATGGGCACGGAAAGAATGGGTACAATGCCCAACAACAAATCTTGTCCCAAACCAACAGTGGCCGCTGTTGAACTGCTGTTGGGCACTGTACCCATTCTTTCCGTACCCATTTCGGGCGTCCAGAGCTCTCAGGAGTCCCCACATGTTACCGTGTTTTCTGGATCTTCGGCTCCCCCACCACTTCCCACAGTTTCCCACATTTCCCCGGGAGCCGAAGATTGATTGTGTCTGTTTGTTGTTCCCCTCCTGACAGGCTGGACGGGGATATGAGTCGGGGATCTCTGAGATCTGGCGGTTCCCGAGGGTGTACAGCAGGTTCGCGTCTCGTCGACCCCAGCGTTGGCTCCTGCCACCGCGGGGATCGCTCGAATTTGAACGATCAGGGGCTTTTCAGACGCGCTGGATCATTCGACGATGGGCCGATTCTGAACCACAGGCGGCGCTCAACCTTAAACGCCCGCGATGGGGTCGCCGCTGGTCGACACGACGCGAACCTGCCGAAGTAAACATAAACGTTTGACGGTCCGCGCGGATTTCTTGAATCTGCGCTGGACCCCCTCCCTGGCAGGGGGTCCCAACGCCGATCCGAGAAATCCGCGCGGAGCTCCAAGACTCCATGCTGATGCCGTTTTTTGCTCCTCGAGTATTGGGAGAGCGTTCCGGAACTCGGGGGTCCAGCGCGGATCCGAGAAATCCGCGCGGACCCCCAAGCTTTTCATGTTTGTGTCCCTTGTTGTTCCCCCAGGAACGCTCTGAGAGCGTTCTGGAGCGCCCTGGAACGACGCCACCCGTGTCCCAGCCCCGCCCGAGCTCCCCGGGGCCGGCTCTCGTCCACCCGAGGCGTGTTGCTCCGACGGCCGCCCATGGCCGAGGCGAGAGGCCCCCAGGGGCCGCACACCGCCAGAAACCTTCAGTCGCGTTCTTTACAAGTAGAAAAAGTAGAAGAAGAAGGAAGAAGAAGAAGAAAAAGAAGAAGAAGTAGAAGAAGAAGAAGAAGGAGAAGAAGAAGAAGAAGCAGAAGAAGTAGAAGAAGAAGAAGCAGAAGCAGCGCCCTCAACACAACCCTGTGGCGCTCCGCGCGGATTTCTTGATCTGCGCTGGACCCCCTCCCTGAGCGCCAGGGAGGGCGTTTCTCTTTTTCCACTCTTTTGGCGCGGAGCCAGGGGTTGAGTAGGGGATCGACTACAGAATTGATTTACTCGTCGAGCACATGGACAAACTCGTAGAATGCGACGTAGAGCTACGAACACTCCACGCAGTTCTCATGGATTCAAAGATCGGGGGCGCGCAAACATGGATCGGGAGAGGTGCCCTCCCCAAAATGCGGCCTGTGCCGCCTCGTTCGGCGGCGGATATCAGCGACTCCCCATGGAAACGGGACCCGACGCTGACCCACGCCCACTTGATCCATGCCTGCGATCGCCTGAGCATTCCTCATGGACTCGACCAGAAAACCCATCTTTTCGGACGCCCGATATGGGTACGGAAAAAATGGGTACAATGCCCAACAACAAATGTTGTCCCAAACCAACAGCGGCCGCTGTTGGGCAGGCGGCCTTCTGTCTCGAATGGACACGGGCCGCGGCGGCGTGGACAGCGAGTCCTGTTCAAAATGAACAGGATCCGCTGTTGGGCATTGTTAGGGGGCCACATGCGAACCCTACCCCTACCCCCCACGATTTCTGAGGGGGAGGGTGGCGTTCACTTCGTTCGGGAGCTCCCGAGCGAAGTGAACCCCACCCTCCCCCTCAGAAATCGTGGGGGGTAGGGGTAGGGTTCGCATGTGGCCCTCTAATCCCACCAGCCCTTTAGGGCGTAGGTGGTCTAGAGAGTTTCCTCTGCCAACCCCCTTCTTCCCCTTCGGGGAGGGGTTTACCCCTCCCCTTACCCCTCCCCACTGACCTGGACGGGGCGTTCCGCGACGCGTTGGGACGTCCAAGATGGCCCAAGACAGCTCCAAGAGCGAAAAGGCGAGAAAACACAAAACATTGATTTTACCTAGGTTTTGGAAGGATTTTGGCCTCTTGGGGGGGCCCAAGAGGCGATCCGAGGCACTCTAGAGGGGCGAGGCTAATTAAGGCTCCCCCCTTCTTTGATAGATCTCATCCAACATAGCCCAAAGAGCGCCCCGAAGGCTCCCAAGAGCGCCCCAAAAGCGCCCCAAGAGGGCCCCAAGAGACCCCAAGAGGCCCCCAAGAAGCCTCCAAGACGCTGCCAAGAGACCCCCAAGAGGCTCCAAGAGAATCCAAGATGGCCCAAGACGGCTCCAAGAGCGAAAAGGCGAGAAAGCAAAAAACATTGATTTTACTTAGGTTTTGGAAGGATTTTGGCCTCTTGGGGGGCCCAAGAGGCGACTCGAGGCACTCTAGAGGGGCAACGCTAATTGGGGACCCCCTCTTCTTTGATCGATCTCCTCCAAGATGGCCCCAAGAGCGCCCCGAAGGCTCCCAAGAGCGCCCCAAGAGCGCCCCAAGAGCGCCCCAAGAGGCCCCAAGAGGCGCCCAAGAGGCCTCCAAAAGGCTCCCAAGAGACCCCCAAGAGGCCCAAGAGGCTCCCAAGACGGCCCAAGACGGCTCCAAGAGCGAAAAGGCGAGAAAGCACAAAACATTGATTTTACTTAGGTTTTGGAAGGATTTTGGCCTCAAGAAGGGCCCAAGAAGCGATTCGAGGCACTCTAGAGGGGCAGCGCTAATTGGGGACCCCCCCTTCTTTGATAGATCTCCTCCAAGATGGCCCCAAGAGCGCCTCGAAGGCTCCCAAGAGCGCCCCAAGAGCGCCCCAAGAGGGCCCCAAGAGGCCCCAAGAAGCGCCCAAGAGGCCTCCAAGAGGCCCCCAAGAGACCCCCAAGAGGCCACAAGAGGCTCCCCGAGATACGCAAGAGGCCCCCGGGACCGCCAAGAGGCCCCAAAGACGGCCCAAGAGGCCCCCAAGCTCGCCATTGTCCTCCTCCTCCTCCTCTTTTTCTTCCTCCTCCCTCCTCCCCCTCCCCCTCCTCCTCCTCCTCCTCCTCCTCCTCCTCCTCCTTTTCCTTTTCCTCCTTCTCGTCCTCCTCGTCCTCGCAGTCCTCCATCTCCTCCTCCTTATCTTCCTCCTCCTCCTCCTCCTGCTCCTCCTCCTGCTCCTCCTCTTCCTCCTCCTACTCCGACGACGACGGCTCCTCCTACATCCTCCCCCTCTTGGGGTATATGGCGGCTCACCCCGCCCTTTGTTCTTCTGCATGCTCCCCCGCTTCCCTCATAACCTCCACTCCCCTGGGACTCATTTCTGGACGGGCTGGTGGGGATACGCGAAGCGTCTAGAATTGTACCCATTCTTTCCGTGCCCATTTCGCTCGTCCAGAATCTTGGGGGCACAGCGATTCGGCAAGCGATCCCCCGCTCGAAGCGGGTGCCTGTGCGCGGCGGCCCGCCGGCACGGCCGCCGCCGCGCGCGCGCGAGAGCGCGGGCCGCCGCACCCCGGCGGCGGCCGCCGCCCCGCCCGCGGGCGGCCGCGCCGGCGGCGCGGCGGCGGCCCGCCAGCGCGGCCGCTCGCGCGCAAAGGCGGCCACGTCCTCGACGAGCACGCCGCCCTGTCGGGAAGGTCAGGCGATGCTGAAAGAGCACGTCAGGGCAACGCGGGCCTCGGTGGCAGCCTCCCATGCCAACTCGTCGGCTCTTGCGGATCGACGCTCATCGACGCTGAGTCGGCGCGAATCGACGCTGAACAGACGCGCTAGTCGACGCGAAGAAACGCTACAGCGGCGCTACCTCATCGACTCCCAGGCGCTCACCGACGCTAGTCGACGCTAAAGACAAAATTCAGAGGGCATGCAGTAGGGGCTCGACCACAAGAAACCTTCCACAGGAAACCCGGCCCTGAGACCCCAGGGCGTCCATTCCTTTTTGTTGTGGGAACGTCACGCTTTCCATCGCAGAACCGTCGAGGCCCAAGAAATCCAGGGCACCCTGGAGTCAAGCAGGGTGCGTCTTGGCACGGGCCTCCACCTGTGTGCACACACACACCGATCCTCGCCAGGCTCAAACTCGGGCCAGGATCGCTGCACAACTAATTACGACTTGGTGGCTGGGCCAGGGAGGCAGATGTCTGAGCATTTCCTCAGGGTGGAGGGCTCAGGGTGACATCCACATGGGCTTTGGCACCTCGAAAATCAATCCGTCGTGTGATTCACCTTTTGCAGATTCAAGCCTCGAACATCCATCGAAACGGCATTTCAGATTTCACCCTTTGCCCTCCACCCAAAGAAAATGCTCGGGATGTACACAGGTCCTGGGCCCAGGATGGGCCCAGCCAGGATCGGTGCATGATGGGCGTATTTTTTATTCGGCGTTTCGACATTGGGGGGGGAGGGAGGGGGGGTCTGGCTCCGGACCTCTGCTGAGCGCGACGGTTTGCAACGGTGCGCCCTGTGGTGGGGACTCCGCCTGCTCGAGACAGGCGTCAAAAACAGCCAAGATCTACTCCACAGGGGGCGGAGGGGGAGGAGGAGGAGGAGGAGGAGGAGGAGGAGGAGGAGGAGGAGGAGGAGGAGGAGGAGGAGGAGGAGGAGGAGAGGAGGAGCAGGAGAGGAGGAGGAGGAGGAGGAGCTAGGAGGAGGGGCTAGGAGGAGGAGGAGGGGAAAGGAGGAGGAGGAGGCGGAGGCGGAGGAGGAGGAGAAAGAGGTGGAGGAGGGCCCGCGCCGATCGGCAAAACAGTGCACGAGAGAAAACGGCCGCGCGTGGGAAGTTCTCCTCGCCCGACCTGTGCCGCCAGCGCGGCCTCAACGCCCGGCCGCTCGGCGCGGTGCCTCGCGCCGCAGGGCGCGGCAGACGGGGGCGACGAGGGCGACGCCGACGACGAGGGCGGCGACGAGGGCCGAGGAGGCATGCGGCTCCCATCGCACTCAAGTCAGGAGGGGGAAAAACACACAGACACAATTCATCGTCGATCCCCAGGAAAAGATGGGAAAATATGGGAGGTGGGGGGGGAAGACAAAAACCCAGAAAATATGAGAAAATATGGGGAATCCTTTTATTTGTGTATTTATTTGTGTGTCCCAGTTTCCCTTCATCAAGGGCCACCTCCCAGAATGAATTTCGAGCACCCGGAGAAGTGCCGAAACAGTGTCCAAAGAGGGCCGAAACGGTGTCAAACGCGTCTCCCGGGGCCCGGCACGTGGAAACCCTCCAGTTACGGTACTATCCTGGTGCTCGAAATGCTTTCTGGTGACCGAGGCTCAAGCAGGATGGAACATCATAAGCGACGAGGAGGGCGACGGCGACCACGACTGAAAGGACGACGACTGCGACGCGACGCCGATCTTAACGGCTGGGTCGGGCTGGCTGACCCGAAGTGGGGATGCCGCTACTTCCCGGACCTCTCCCTGGGTGCGTTCTGACCAGAACTCCGAGGCGAATCCAGCCGTGGCGACGAGGGCCTTCAGGACGCCCCAAATAAGCGAAAACAAGGGAAAGGTAGCGGTATGGGTACCGTCTCCCAGAGATCTGGCGTCGTGATTGTTTCAATACGGGGTCTCTGGAAGTCCCGACCCCTTCCCCAAGACCGGTTTTTCCTCCTGAGTCGTTTTTAGACGGTCCCAGGGCCCGCCGAGGGCCTCCATGAGACCGAAAACCAACGAATAACCTCCGACTATATTTTGGTTATGTATACTTTCGATCTCTGGCAAAAACAAAGCAAATTGTATAGCAAGATAGCATAACTCCCCGATGGACGTATCCTGCGTGACCTCGTGTGTGAGCCTGGAGGGAACACACCAAGGAAGTGGTACCGCAAGCGCAGACGTGGACGCCCGAAGCTGCAGTGGGCGGCGTGCGTCTTCCCATACGCATCCTGGTAATGTCTGCACTTTCTGTGTAATTATGTACTGCCTATGCGCCGTTTGGGCGCCTGGCTGCCTTGCTTGCTTGCTACTTTCGATCTCTGGGTTCCTCCTCTGCCTGACGGGCGGGTCGGACGGGCGGCCACCCCAACGGGCGGGCGCGGGCCGCGTCGGGCAGGAGAGCCCAGAATCGAATCGATACATCGAACCGTCGATCGAAATGAACCGCATCGGCGGAAGTCGGCAGCCCAGTCGGGAAAAGTCGCATCGGTTGACATCGGCAGGCCAGCAGGCCTGCATTGAGAAATCGGATCCCACATCGGAATCCGATGTCGAATCGCATCGGAATCGGAATCCATCGAAATCGGCTCGAACCGAATCGGAGGAATCGGGATGAGCCCTCGTCGGGCGGTGCCTCGCGCCGAAGACCAGGGTGGCCAGCCTCCGGCGCTCCGCGCCGCCCTCGGCCACGAGCAGGTCGAAGGCCGCCAGGAGCTCCTCGCGCCGCACGGCGCGCAGCGCCGCCGCCTCCTCTCGGCGGCGAGCCAAGGGGGGGCAGGAGGCGGAGGAGGAGGAGGAGGAGCTAGGAGGAGGAGCTAGGAGGAGGAGGAGGAGGAGGAGGAGGAGAAGCAGGAGGAGGAGGAGGAGGGGGAGGGGGAGGGGGAGGAGGGGGGAGGAGGGGGACGACGATGATGATGAGGACGCCGAGGAAGACGAAGGGGCGGGCCCTCGCAGAAGGCTCGGAAGTCTAGGGCGAAGCCAGGGCGAGGGTCAAATCGGGTGGGGATGAATCGAGAATCTCGGAGTTCCGGCGGCCCTGGAAGAGGTCTCGGGCGCCGCGGCCTTCTCGGAGCGTTCTGGAACGCTCTCAGAGCGTTCCGGGACGCTCCGGAACGGATTTCTCGTCCTCGCCCCGCCCGAGAAACGCCCCGGCCCTCCGAGAAGTCTTCTGGGACTTTCCGGAGACACGAAAAGAACCTCTCAGAAGGCGCGAGGGCTGCTGAGAAGTCCCGCCGCCTTCTGAGAGGGCCCTCTCCTTCTCGCTTCCCCCCCGGGCTCGCCGCCACTCCTCCGCTGCCCGCCGCCACTGGAACTCGAGCGTGCGGATCTCGACCCAGCTGATGTTCGGGAGCGGCAAAGAGGGGGGTGTCCAAGAGGGGGGGGGTGCAAATCATGACCGGCGGCATGTGCGCGGCCCAGCGGGGGGGCCAGGGACGTAACGAAATAAGAAGAGGCGCCATGAAATCTGGGGAGATATCATGGCCCCCGCCATGATGTCCACCCCGCCCCCTATAGTCATCATCCCCCTCTTTGCCGCACCCGAGATGTCCACGGCGTCCACCAGCGAGCTGCTGCGCTGCAGCCGGGCCTCCGCCAGGCCAGCGGCGAGCGCCTCGATCTCGCGCGCGGGCCGCGACGCCAGCTCCCGGCGGGCCCCGCGCAGGAACTCGTCCACGCGGCCGAGCATGCCTAGACGAGCGCGTTCCACGACTCGCAAAGTGACCACTAGCAAATGGCCTGGATCCGCCGCGGGGGATCTACGATAAATTACGTGAGAGCAGACATATGCGAGGAGGAGGAGGAGGAGGAGGAGGAGGAGGAGGCACTTTGCGAGCGGTGGAACGCGCTCGGCGAATGCCTGCGGGGCCCAGGGCGGCGCCCTGCAGGAGGAAGACCAGGCGCACCACGCCCTCGCGCTTGTCCGCCAGGCAGGCGACGACGCATCGGCGGAGGGGCCGGTCGGGACCACGGCGGCCCTTCCGGGCGCTTCTCCTCCTCGGCGGGGCCTCCCGGAGGCTTCTCGTCGCCACGGCTGGATCCGCCTCGAGTACAGGCGGACTTGATTGGACAGGACACGCGATAGGACACAAGACCCTTCGGAATGTCGGAGGCATGGGTCGCGAGACAAAGGACACAAGGATACCGTTGATTCGGCAGGGTCGACCTACTACTCCAGGCCGACTGTAGACCAGCGCATTCCACCGCTCGCAGAGCAACGACTCGCAACTGGTCCGGATCCGCCGCGGGGGACTCACGATCCATTGCATCGCGGCAAGAGCACGCGTTTGTCGGACGCTTGCGAGCAGGCACGTTGCGAGCAGTGGACCGCGCTCGGTGAGCGAAGAACGGGCCACGGTAGAACCCAGGAGGAGTACGGGCCGGGCGGGAGAGCCGCCGCAGTTGTCTCTGGGCGGCCTAGCTTTGCGCACTGCGCCGCGCGATGCGCGACGCGCGGCCATCGTCACGCCTTTGCGAGGCCACCTTGGAGAAGGGCAGCTCTCTGGCCCAGGTCGCGACGCGCGAAGCGCGGTGATCTTCGCACCCCTGGGGGTGACCTGGCCGTCTCAACCAGAGGCCTCCGAAGGATCGCGCCGCACCGCCGGGCTCTGCACCGAGCCGCATCGCCGATGCATCGGCGATGCGGCGCGATCCTCCGACCCTTTCTACTCCGACCTCATGCCCAAATCCACAGGCCCTCCCCCGAGATGTAGCCGAGCTGCTGCCGCGTGCGCAGCTCGTTGTAGAAGCTGGCCGACAGCGCCTGCGCGAGCACCTGCACGAGGGCCCAGCGCTGCCTGCCGGCGGCGCCGTCCCTTGCGCGGCAGCTGCCGCCCTGGAAGACCACCTCGAGGCCCGAGCTCTCCTCGGCCGCGTCCAGCGCGTCCCTCGCGAGGATGCACCCCGGCCCCGCGGGGCAGGCTGGGACCTGGACCACCGCGGGGTCGGGGAACCCGGCGGCCGGGAGCGGCCGGAAGCGCAAGCTTCCGTCGAAGGCGGCGATGGCGGAGGAGGCAACAGCGGGGCGAACAGAAACCGGCGGAGGTCCGCCCAGAGTTCCTGGACCGGCGCCGGGCCGGCCTCCTCGGCGCGCGGCCGCGCGCCCGGGGCCGAGGCGCCTGGTCCAAGAGGCCCGCGCAGAGCCCCGCAAGTTTCTGCTGCTGGGGCCGTTGCTTCTTCGGGATGATCTGGTCGGCCTCCTGGGCCCGCAGGTTACCCTGGCACAGGGCGAGGCCGAAGAGCGGCTCGCGCCCGAGCAGCTGCTGCGCGAACACGTCCAGGTCCTGTGAGGACGGGGGCGAGTACCGAGACCACGCCCCCCCGGACCTCTTCCGGGGAGCGTCCCGACCAGAACTGCGAGGAGAATGCCGTCGTGGCGACCAGGGCCTCCCAGGAGGCCCAAAGAACAGGAAACGAGGCAGGGGGGCGGCGGTGTCGGCGCCGACTCCTTCCGGGAGTGGCGTGGCGTGGCGACGAGGGCTCTCCAGGACGAGCTGCTCCCTTTCCTCCTCCGAGGTCCGCCGCGGTCAGCCCCCGGAGCTCGGAGGCGAGCTGGTCCAGCGAGAAGCTGGGGCTGCTCGTCGCGAGGCCCGCCCAGTAGCCCGCCTGCTGCAGGGGCGGCGCCGACGCGAAGGAGCTGAGCTCACGCACCAGCCTATCACGCTGCGCCTCGAACACCGCACCAGCGTCCGCGCTGGGCCGGAACCGCGCGAGCGCCGGGGCGATGACCTGCGCAAACTGGACGAGCCGGTCGTCGTAGCCGCCCAGGTTGAGCTGCAGTCCCCGCGCCGAGGCGGAGAGCTCGAAGGTGATGCCCGCCAGGCGCGCGTCGTAGAGGATGGGCTCCCGCAGGCTCTCGCAGAACACTTCGGAGAGCAGCCGCGACATCGCCGACGCCCGGGCGCTCGACCCGGGCAGCCTCGAGAGCAGGTCGATGCAGACAAAGGCCTTGGGAACGCCGAACTGGGTGTCCTGGCGGAAGAAGGCCTGCCACCTGCCGTTGGCAAGGCTTCGGGTTGCGCACGGGCGCCCCCACCCCCCGAGCAGTCACAGCTGGCCTCAACAGGCCCCACAAGTAGCCAGGAGCGCAGGATTGAAGTGTTGAGACTTGGGGGGGGGCTGTCGAGGCCAGCTGAGACTACCTGGGGTTGCTGTCTGTGCCCACCCCGAAGGTCTCACCACCTGGCACCCGACCACAAGAAACCTTCCACAAGAAACCTAACCCTGAGACCCCAGGACGTCCACTCATTCTTGGTGTGGGAATGTCCCGCTTTCCGTGGCAAAACCATCGAAACCCAAGAAACCCACGGCACCCTGAAGGCAAGCAGGGTGCTTCTTGGCATGGGTCTCCACTGTCCCACCTGCCGTCCCTGCGCAGCACCTCCGGCGGCGGCGGCGGCGCTCCCCTGGGCACCAGCGCCTGGCGCGCCGCCTTCAGCTCGAGGCTCCGCGGCACGAACGGGTTCGGCGAGGGCAACGCCAGCCCGGGCGCAGCCCGCGCCTCCTCCCACGCCGCGCGCAGGGTAGCGGCGGGCTGGGTCTGGAAGCGCGTGCCGTACCTGCCTGGGCGAGAAAAAAGCGGCACAAGCAGAAGCTCTTGGAGCTCGGCGCAGTCTGGAAGCGCTTTCCGTGCCTGGGCATCCTTTCCCCGATCCCTCTCCCCACTGGCGTGGCCCTGGCCCCACTGGCCGAGTTGCCCCCCCTGGATGGGGACAGCATGCCTGTTCCCTTCGGGCTTTGTGGGACCTGTCCCCACCTAGGAGGGTGGGCTGGTGGGGCCAAGATGCCATGGCCCAGTGGGGACGGGAATCGGTCAGACGATGCTGAAAAAGATGCTGATCGGCGGCGAGCCCTGGGGGGAAAGTGAGAAGGAGAAGACCTTCTCGGAAGTCCCCCCTGGCCTTCTGAGAAGCTCTCCAGGCCTTCCCCGAAGACACGGCAAAACGTCCCGAAGGCGCGAGGGCTTCTGAGAAGTCCCGCCGCCTTCTGAGAGGGCCCTCTCCTTCTCGCTTCCCCCCCCCCTCGCTCGCCGCCGAACCTGGGGAGGTGGGCCGGCGGGGCTGAGGTACCATGGCCCAGTGGGAACGGGGATCGGTCAGACGATGCTGAAGAAGCTCTTCAGTGCAACGCAGGTTTCGGTGGCAACTCATGGGAGCCTCCCATATCAACTCGTTGGCTCTTGCGAATCAACGCTGGTCGACGCGAATCGACGCCGAATCGGCGCTGAATCGACGCGCCAATCGACGCGAACCGACCCTGAGACCCCAGGACGTCCATGGAGTGTTGGTGTGGGAACGCCACGCTGTCCATAGCAGAGCCATCGAAACCCAGGAAGCCCAGGGCACCCTGGAGGCAAGCAGGGTGCTTCTTGGCATGGATCCCCACTCTTAGGCCAGGCGCCCATGATTTGCTGCCGAAGCAGGCGGTGTTCTCTGCGGGGACGACGACGAGGGGCTGCGCGCCGTCGGAGGAAGCTGCGCGGGGGGGGCGACCACGCGCTGGGCCAACGCCTGGCCGCCTCCAGGAGCACTGCACACCCAAAAACGTGCTGCCAATCTCTTGGGAGGCGGAGGACCTACTGTTAAGTCGGGCCTGTCCCCCTGCAAGGGGGATTTTCGACGAAAAATGAAAAATACCTCAAAAACATACCCCAAAAAGGTTCGAAAATACTCAAAAAATAGTCCCCAGACTATTTTTGGACTGTGTTTTGACTATTTTTGGATGTATGTTTATTTTTCGTCGAAAATCCCCCTGAGGGGGACAGGCCCGACTTAAACCTACTGACCCGGGTCAATCCAGACTTCTGAGCACGCGCGTCGCCCGCGTTGAGCCGACGCACATCATATCAGACTCGTCTGGATGATGCCGACAAGATCGACGTCCGGGAAGGACTTCGGGAACCTGCTGACCCAGGCCAATCCAGACCTGGGTCGGTCAGGCCTCGCAGGATCCCGCCAGGTCCCGCAGGGTCCTGCAGGATCTTGCGCCCCAGGCCCGGGCCGGTGCGCCCCTGGCTCTGCAGAATCCTGCGAGATCGGGCGCTCTGACTCACCCCCGTTTGCACTGACCCCCGTCTCTTGAGCCCCGACGTCAAAAGCTTATGTCCTCCTCCTCCTCCTCCTCCTCCTCCTCCTCCTCCTCCTCCTCCTCCTCCCCTCCTCCCTCCTCCTCCTCCTCCTCTCCTCCTCCTCTCCTCCTCCTCCTCCCTCCTCCTCCTCCTCCTCCTCCTCCTCCTCCTCCTCCTCCTCCTCCCCCTCCTCCCCTCGCCGCCCTCCCGCTGCGGAGGAGGCGGCACTGGCACCGTGGCAGCTCCTCCGATCCTCAAGGGCAGGGACCTCTCTGGGGCGCCTCGCACGACAGGTTGGACTTGGAGGCTTGGGAGTGGGCACCAACACCAACTCAGGGGCTTGGCCTCCGCAGGGGGAAGATGGCCCCAGATGTCGGTGTCGGTGGCCATCTTTCGGCCACCCAGGAAGCCCGAACATGACCACCACCACTGAGATCGGGATCCTCTTCCCTCGGCGGAGGCGCACCGCCGAGAGCGGTGTTGGTGTCAACCCCTGGGCTTCCGAGGGACGACGCTGAGTACCACTTCTCGCTCTCGACCGCGGCCCGGCGGAAGTCCCTCGAGACCACCGTGACCAGCGCGTTCCCCGGCGTGAGGGCCCGCACGCAGGACGCCACCGCCCGGGGCAGCCCCGGTCCGCCCTCCAGCACCTGGAGGAAGCAACACCAAAGACACTGCATCAGCGCACAGTCCTCGTGCTGCAACAGGTGCAAGGCGAAAGTGCGAGGCGGGGACATATCCACATCCACCGCCTGGGGAACCGACGTCCCGGGGCCCCAGCGGGCGGTGCATACGGATATGGATTGCCCCCAGGGGTACTGAATATGTCCATATCCACCGCCTGCAGTGTCCCCCGAATATCGATCCCCCAAGCGGTGGATATGTATAACTTCCCGCCTCGGAGAAAGGTGAAAAGAGGTGCAGCTCCGACGAGGCCGGGTATTTGGCCCACCGCGCGGCAAGCCACTCACGTGAAACACTGCACGGAGGAATCTGACAGGCCGAACCACCTGCCGCGGGTTCTGGCAACAGCAGTCCTGCTGCGGTGGCCGTCCGTCGCGCAGAAACGCCTCGTCTCATCCTCCCACTTCATGCGTCTGCCGCAGGAAGGTCTGGGACGAGGAGCGAAGGGGCTTTTTCTGGCCGCAGCGAACATCGGCCACGACTAGGTTCCACGACCTGAATCCAAGAGACGGCCCGAAAACCAGAGCACCACGAGAGCCCAAGGTGGTCATTTCTCCAGCGTCTTCGCCATAAACTCTCGGAGGTTCGCGCGGGTTTCTTGGATCTGTTGGATGTGAGCTGGGCCCCCCCTCCAGCGGCGGCGACGGAGGCGCCGCCAGGGCTGCCCAGCGCCGATCCAAGGCAACCCGCGCGGAGTTCAAACAGGTTGTGTTTACGCAGCGCTTTCTTCCTCGAGCACCGCCGTCCGCAGCAAGTAGTCTCTGGGCTCCTGGCACTTCTGCATGCTGCCCGCCAGACTCAGGACGGCATCGGTAGCCTCCGAGGGGGAAAGATAGGGGGTGGACTGGCTCAGGTGGAGGGGGGGGACCTCGACCTGGAACTGGCGATACACATCGCCGATGGATCGTCCCCCCTGCCCATGTCGGCGATCAACGGGCGCCTGGGGGTCGGTACGCTCCCCCCCTGAGCCTATCCCCACGGTGATCCTCCGTCGTCTGGCTTTCGGGTCAACGCTCGGACGCTCGGGTCTCCGGCCAGACAATCCCAGCAACCCCAGAACGCTCTTGACACGGCGCAGCGGGTGGACCCTACCCCGGGTCCCGAGAACCTCCGAAAACCTTTGAAAACTTGTGGAAACATATATTATCCCAGTGCGACCCTACCTGGGAGTTGGAGCATCTAGGAAAGCAACATCTACATCTACACCGACAGCTACATTGATATCTACACCTGCATCTACAACTACATCAACATCGACAGCGAGACTCACATCTACATCTACATCTACACCTACATCTACACCTACATCTACACCTACATCTACATCTACATCTACATCTACATCTACACCTAAATCCACATCTACACCTACATCTACATCTACATCTACACGATCGCATTGGTGTTGGTTGTGATGTTGCTTTGCATTGCCTCGCCTTTGCTTTTGCTTTTGTGTTTGCTATTGTTATTGGTTTGTTTGTGTGTGTGCTGTTGTTTGGTTGTGTTGTTGATATGCTGCGCTATGCTGTGCTATGTTATGATATGCTATGCTAGGCTATGCTATGATATGATATGATGCGTTATGATATGCTATGTTATGATATGTTGCGCTATGGTATGCTATGCTATGATATGATATGGTATGCTGCGCTATGCTACACTATGAGATGCTGCGCTATGCTATGATATGATGTGCTATGATATGCTATGATGTGCTATGCTATGCTATGATGTGCTGTGCTATGCTATGCTAAGCTATGCTATGATGTTACGCTATGCTATGCTGTGCTATGCTGCGCTATGATGTGCTGCGCTATGATATGCTGCGCTATGCTATGCTATGATATGGTATGATATGATATGCTATGATATGTTATGCAAATTCTGCGCTGCGCTAAGCTAAGCTAAGCTGAGCTAAGCTAAGCTAAGCTAGGCTAGGCTAGGCTAAGCTAAGCTAAGTTAAGCTAGGCTAGGCTAAGCTAAGCTAAGCTAAGCTAAGCTAGGCTAAGCTAAGATGAGATAAGCAAAGCTAATCTAAGGGGGCGTAACTGGGGGAACCGCGGGGCGGATCCTGGGGGAACCGCCCGGGGCGATATCCACTGCCCGGCCCTTTAAGCCCAGAGAGTAAGAACCCTTCTAGGCTGAGCCTAGGTAGGGAACAAACGTCTGAAAGCCTCCGAAAACCTCCAGAAATCTCCGCCGAAGCCTGCGAAAACCCCTGAAAACGTCAGAAACCTCTCGAAAAACCTCAAAAAAAACCTCCGATGACTTCCGGAAACTTACGACAGTCCGAAAGCCCCTCAACGCTGCCCCCAGGCCTCGGGCTGCTCCGAGGAGCGCCAATTCGCCTCCGAGAGCAGCACGCTCTCCTCCAGCAGCTCGCGCGGCCATTCCGGCAGCTCGCGCAAGAAGCGCACGTAGCCGAACAGCAGCTGGAGCACCTCTCGGAGGCGTCCAAGGAGGGGGGCGTCCAAAGAGGTGGGTTCGCAAAGCGTGGCCCGAGGCACATGCGCGGACGAAAGGGCGAACCAGGGTGCGCGTGCACAGAAGAAGAGGAAGAAGAAGGATCAGAAGAAGAATAAGAAGGAGGATAAGAAGAAGAAGGTAAAGAAAAATAATAAGAATGAGAAGAAGAAGAAGAAGGATTATAATAAGAAGAAGAAGAATAAGAAGGATCAGAAGAAGAAGAAGAAGAGGTGGCCATGGAATTCGGGGAGATCTCATGGCCCGGCAATGATACCCCCCTTCATAGTCATCGCCCCACCTCTTGGTAGCCCCCGAACCTCGTCGCGACACTCGAAGCCTGCGGGCGTGAGATCGACGCTGACCTTGATCAGGGCAAACGTCTCGTTCTCCTATCGGCGGGCGCCAACTGTGCATCTGCACCGATCCGCGGCTCGTCCTGGAGAGCCCCCGTCGCCACGGCTGGACTCGCCTCGGAAACTCAGGTCAGAATGGACTTCGGCCTTCCGGCAGCCGAAGACGGCGCAAGAGCCCCGAAAGATCGCCCAAGAGGCCTCCAGGATGGCCCCAAAATGGCCAAGAGGCCCCCAAGACGGCCCCAAGAGGGCCCCCAGACGGCTCAAGAGGCTTCCAAGAGGCCCAGAATGGCTTCCAAGACGGCCCTGGAACACCCCAAGAGGGTTTCAAGTCGGCCCAGAGAGGCCCCTAAGACGGCTTCCGACGGCGTCAGACGGGCCAGGAATGCCCCGAGACGGCCAAAGCGGCCCCCGAGACGCCCCCAAAGGCCCCCAAGAGATCCAAGGAGGCCCCAAGACGGGCCAGGAATACCCTGAGACAGCCAAAGAGGCCCCCGAGAAGCCCCCAAAGGCCTCCAAGGGGCCCAAGGGGGCCCTCAAGATGCCTTCAACAGGCTCCCAGGAAGCTCCCTGGAGGCCCCAAGAGTGCCCCCAGAGGCTCCCAAGAGGCCCCCTCCTCCACCTCCTCCTCCACCTCCTCCTCCTCCTCCTCCTCCTCCTCCTCATCCTCCTCCTGATTTTCCCCGCCATCCTCCCCCACGTGTTCCCCGAAGGGTTTCCACAACGGTTGGGGGAGCACTGGCCCGATAGCTCGGCAGAGCTCTTGCCACAACGCTCGGCCACATGCGCGATTTCAAAAGGCAAGGGGCGGCGGTGATTCGCCGTATGCGTCTTCGATCCGCCGTCCCCTGTTGATTTATCACAGGGGTGCCTGGCGTGCTGGACTTCTTACGGTTTTGGCGTTGGTTCGTTTCCCCCCCCCCCCCCGAAAAAAAAAAAAACAAAAAAACTCCCCTGGGGCTTCGGCCCGCCCCGCCGGCCACCCGAAAGGGACCGCGATCGCGCACGACGCCCGCAAAAAGTCTTCCAAGACGGCTCAAGGTGGCCTCCAAGACAGTCAAGATGGCCCAAGATGGCCTCCAAGATGCCTCCAAGACGGCCAGGCGGGCCTCAAAGACGGCTAAGATGGCCCCAAGATGCATCCAAGACGGCCCAAGATGCACCCAAGACGGCCTAAAATAGCCTCAGGATGGCCCAAGACGGGCCAAGATGGCCCCACGACGGCCCATGAGGCCCCCAAGACGGCCCCTCAAGGGCCACAAGACAGCCCAAGAGGCCTCCAAGGCGCCCAAGATGGTCTCCGAGATGGCCCTGAAGCGCCCGAAGAGGGCCCCAAGTCGGTTCAGAGAGGCCCCCAAGACGGCTTCCCACGGCGTCAGACGGGTCAGGAACGCCGTAAGACGGCCAAGGAGGCCCCCTAGAGGCCCCCAAAGGTTCCCAAAGGCCCCCAAGAGGCCCCTAAAAGGCCCCGGGAGGCTCCCAAGAGGCCTCCAAAAGGCTCCCTGGAAGCTCCGCCGAGGCCTCGCAAGAGGCATCACAAGAGGTCCCCCAAGAGGTTCGCAAGAAATCTCCACCGCCTCCTCCTCCTTCTCCCCAATTATTACATCCTCATCCTCATCCTCCTCCTAATCATCATCATCCTCCCTCTCCTGATCCTCCTCCTCTTGCTCCCTCACGCGTTTCCCGAAGGCTTCCCAAACCGACTCGGAGAACAACCGGCCCAATAGCTTGGCCAAGCTCTAGCCCAGCTGTCGGCCACATAATCGCTTCCAAAAGGGCAGGGGGCAGGGAGGCTCCAAAAATCAAGGAGGCCTCCCAAGAGGCATCCCAAGAGGTTCCCAAGAAGTCTCCTCCTCATCCTCCTCATCATCATCATGATGATCATCATCCTCCTCCTCCTCCTCATCCTCATCCTCATCCTCATCCTCATCCTCCTAATCATCAACCTCCCTCTCCTGACCCTCCTCCTCCTCTTGCTCCCTCACGCGTTCCCCGAAGGCTTTCCAAACCGACTCGGGGAACAACTGGCCCGATAGCTCGACCAAGCTCTAGCACAGCTGTCGGCCACATAGGCGCTTCCAAAAGGGCAGGGGGCAGGGAGGCTCCAAAAATACAGCCAAGGGATGCCCCCCAGAACGATAAGCAGACCAAACCGAATTCCTCTCTGTGTGCATTCTCCCCCACGTGTTCCCCGAAGATGTGTCAGTCCGACTCGGGGAGCAGATTGTCCAATAGTTTAACCAATCTCTAGCCCAACTTTTGGCCACATAAGCGATTTCAAAAGGCAGGGGCCGGCGATCATTCGCCGTAGGCGTCTTCGGTTTACTTACAGACCTAACACCACACGCGCGCTTCGCGCGCTTAGATTCTAGCTGAAGTTGTACCCTAAAGTGTTCGGAATTGGAGGACGCAGGCTGTCGCACAGGTCGTGCCCCCCAGGGAGCTCCACCTCCAGCCCCGGAGACAGGCCTCGATAGCGCTCCCCCGCCCCTGCCGGCACACCCCTCAGGCTCGCGCCCCACAGGGAGCCTGCGTCCCCAGAGACAGTGCTCGCACAGTGGCACGCCCCTCACGCGGATCATGCCCGGCAAATCTGCGGGAGGATAAAAGAGGGAGCGGGACTCCGCCCAGCACGTCGGACGACGCCGTCGAAGGAAGGCCTCTCGGGCGCAGAGGCTCAAGCATCATCCTGGATTCCTTCAGGAAGGGCCAGGGGTCCTCGTCGTGTTGCCTTCCCCCTCCGCTCCATCCTGAAAACAAGTGTCGGAATGCGGATGCTTCACAGCGCCGGGGCCCACTGTGGGGCGATACTCCTGGAGTTAAGTCGGGCGTGTCGCCCTACAGGGGGATTTTCGACGAAAAATAAATTATTCCAGTGCGACCCTACCTAGGAGTTGGAGCCCCTAGGAAAGCAGCATTAGTAGTAACAGTAAAGCTAAACTAGCTAAGCTAAAGCTAAGCTAAAGCTAAGCTAAAGCTAAGCTGAAGCTAAGCTGAAGCTAAGCCAAAGCTAAGCTAATTCTAAGCCAAAGCTAAGCTAATAAGCTCTAAGCTAACACTAAGCTAAAGCTAAGCTAAAGCTAAGCTAAAGCTAAGCTGAAGCTAAGCGAAAGCTAAGCTAAAGCTAAGCTAAAGCTAAGCTGAAGCTAAAGCTGAAGCTAAGCGAAAGCTAAGCTAAAGCTAAGCTAAAGCTAAGCTAAGCTAAAGCTAAAGCTAAGCTGAAGCTAAGCTAAGCTAAAGCTAAGCTAAAGCTAAAGCTAAAGCTAAGCTAAAGCTAAGCTAAAAGCTAAGCTAAAGCTAAGCTAAAGCTAAGCTAAAGCTAAGCTAAAGCTAAGCTAAAGCTAAGTTGAAGCTAAGCTAAAGCTAAGCTAAAGCTAAGCTAAAGCTGAGCTAAAGCTAAGCTAAAGCTAAGCTAACACTAAGCTAAAGCTAAGCTACTAAGCTGAAGCTCAGCTAAAGCTAAGCCAAAGCTAAGCTAAAGCTAAGCTAAAGCTACTAAGCTGAAGCTAAGCTGAAGCTAAGCTAAAGCTAAGCTAAAGCTAAGCTAAGCTAAGCTAACACTAAGCTAAAAGCTAAAGCTAAGCTGAAGCTAAGCTAAAGCTGAGCTTAAAGCTAAAGCTAAGCTAAAGCTAAGCTAAAGATAAGCTAAAGCTAAGCTAAAGCTAAGCTGAAGCTAAGCTAAAGCTAAGCTAAAGCTAAGCTAAAGCTGAGCTAAAGCTAAGCTAAAGCTAAGCTAACACTAAGCTAAAGCTAAGCTAACACTAAGCTGAAGCTAAGCTAAAGCTAAGCCAAAGCTAAGCTAAAGCTAAGCTAAAGCTAAGCTAAGCTGAAGCTAAAAGCTAAGCTAAAGCTAAGCTAAGCTAAAGCTAAGCTGAAGCTAAGCTAAAGCTAAGCTAAAGCTAAGCTAAAGCTAAGCTAACACTAAGCTGAAGCTAAGCTAAAGCTAAGCTAAAGCTAAGCTACAGCTAAGTTAACACTAAGCTAAAGCGAAGCTAAAGCTAAGCTAAAGCTAAAGCTAAAGTTAAAGCTAAGCTAAAGCTAAAGCTAAGGCTAAAGCTCCCAGGGGACTGGGGGAACCGCGGGGCGGGGACTGGGGGAACCGCCCGGGGCGGTTTCCATTGCCCGGCCCCTTTAGCTAAGAGAGTAAGAACCCTTCTAGGCAGAGCCTAGGTAGGGAAAATTACTCCAAAAATGCTCCAGAATGGTCAAAAAAACATTAAAAATTACTTCCCAGACTATTTTTGACTATGTTTGAACATTCCCCCTGTAGAGGGACAGGCCCGACTTAATCCTGGAGGCAGGAAGCCCGTCGGGACAGTCGAGGAATCTTGGGATTCGGCGGGGGGGAGTGCCAACTCGAGACTTCATCGCGCTTCACTCACAGACGAAGATCCCGTTCGAGACTTCCGCCATGTGGCGAAGTGGTGCTCAAGTGCAGTGCCTGGTGGAGTTTGCCGGTGGCCCGCTCAGATTGCAAAAAATGACGTGCGGGCCCCATATGCTTTCCGCCACCTGGACCCCTTGGAAACGTGTAGGACGCACAGAGACATACTAATACTATATGTCCTCCTTGGAAGCGCGCGTCCGACCCGAACATGTAGTATACCCATCTTGTAGAAGATCGTTTCCCGAGCGGTGTGGCCAGAAAGCGCCCGCCACGACGCATATACTATAAGGTTCCTCGGTGCGCGCATCGCCCCCCGGGGGG